>JAGQEM010000076.1:0-116629 GCA_019202945.1 Corynespora olivacea
GTAGATTTTCATAGTGGGGTGGCCAGCTTACTGACGTGGCCAGCTTACTGATCAAACACGTTACTACATTATTATGACTCCATACTTTTGATAAAACTATTACGTTTATAAACCATACCAGCTGACTACCCGAAGGCGGTCAGGGTATATCCCGGATATTGATTATTGAACCTTGAGCCAGTATAGAGTATAGTGGATATAGATCCTGTAACCGAGGGTCTGTCATGAGACTCGGTGTTTTGGCTCGGTGGATTGTGCATTGGTGGAAATAGTTGAGCTCAGGAAGGAATCATTTGAGGGGTACTCTGGGCTTCCCTTGTCTGCGCTTGAAAGGCGGAGAGGGTGGATTGCTGTTCTCGTGGCGGAATAGCTAGCGCTGATGTGTAGCCGCATTTGAATGCGAGGCACCGATCGTTGCAGCGAAGTAGTATCTAGGAGGTTCAGAACCTCGGGATGTTGTATGTCGTTACTAAGCCGCCAAGCCATGACATCAATTATTTGCATCCACCACGACACGACTTCTCCACAACCTCGCCAAATTCATCTCTCAATTGCGCCAGCGCCATCTCGTCCGCCATCGCCCAAACTCCACAATGGCATCCTCACGCCTTGCTCTGCGCCCATCGCGAGCCCTCTTCACCCTCCCCGCCCTCCCCCGGACTTCCATGCGCTCCTTCTCCATCTACAGCGCCCGACAAAATGACACCGACTTTTCAGCCCTCAATGCCCGCTGTCAAGACACTGCCGCAGAATACCGCCGGTTCCAGATCGAAAAGCCGCTGAACCCGCACCTGACCAACACAAACTCGACTATCGTGAACAAGATGCCGAGCGTGGGCGCCGACGCGCCACCACCCGAGCTCATCAAGAACGTGGACCCGAACTTCGTGCCCAAGGACGCCGTGCCAGAGAACACGGAGAGGATGACAGGCGGCACCCAGACGACCAAAAGCAACGATGTAAGTGCCAAAAAGGACAGCGGCAACGGCAACGGCAATGGCAACGGCAACGGCGAGCTAGGCGTCGGAGAGCTCGAAGGCGCGACGTTCAAAGTCGAGCCGCTGCGCAGGACGGGCGAGGATGAAGCCACTATGCGGGCGCGATTACTATGTCTGTCCCCTTGGATAAAGCGACGCCTCACCCAGCACCACCGCCGCCACACTCGCCGTCTGCACGAATGGGGAGGGATGGATGGATGGACGGGAAAGGCACGAGGTACCATTTGCAGATCCGAAGCTGACCAGGTGAACAGACCAAAGCCGCAAACGCGGAACACTAGAGAGCGAACTCCTCATGTCCACCTTCGCTGACGCCAACCTCGCCACCATGACACGCCCCCAGCTGCAGCAATACGACCTCTTCCTCGACGAAAACGACTGGGACATCTACTACTGGGCGACGCAAGAACCCTCGCCCACATCGCTCGAGACGGCCGAGGGCTCAGGATCCGATCTCGCGACGCCGAGTGCGCAGGGTAAAGACGAATGGAAGCGATCACCTGCGAGCGGCGAGTGGGCGCAGACTGTTGGCACGTTCAAGCCGGCCTATCGACCTGTTCCGTCGCGGTGGAAGGACAGTGAGGTTCTGAATCTGTTGAGGGCGCATGTGGAGAGTCGGAGCAAAGGCGAGGGCAAGGGCAGGGACGAGGCGAAGGGTTTGGGCAAGATGCCCGAGATCAAGGTTTTCGATGCTTGAACATGATAGCATGCCCTTCCTGTACCTATATTCGTAGCTGCGCGGTATTGTACACGTGTAAATCAAACTCCAGCCCCCTTCTTTCGCAAGCCTATCCAATCCCGAGGACACGATGCGCAGCTCAAAACTCATCATCAATCACACGTCGAGTACTATTAACATTATACTACAATACACACATTCATCCCTCTATGCACCGAACATGAACCAGATCCGCCCTTTTCGAGCCCTTCCTTTGTCGGAGAAAGATGAGATGAGGTATGCCTGGGCAATGCACAAGTCGAATCCCCCCCAGCTCCAATGTCCATGCAAATGCACCTCCTTTTAGTCCCGACCCGACCCTATCAGTACAACCGAAGCCCGTAAATGCAAGTTCGCCGGCATATTGCTACCATTACCCCTCCATCGCCTCTCCTTTGTCGTCGTCCTGGCCCTTCTTCTCCTTCTTCCCGAGCAACAAGGCCCGGAAGTCCTGGTTGCTCTTCGCCTCGCCATTGCTCTCCCCGTCCGCCTTCGCCGTACTCTTCGGAGGCACACCCGATCTGAAACCCAAACCGGGTCTGCCGCCACGGCCCCGACCACCGCCACCGCCAGCCCTGGCAGGGCGCTTGATGTGCGCAGGTTGGATGAAGTTCGTTGCCGCCTTGTACTCGCCCTTTTGTTTCTTGAGCTCCTTTACCGTTCCGATACGGAGCTTGCGGTCATCGAGATTCTGGCCCTGGAGAGCGATTCCTGCTTTACCGGCAGCGTCGACGCTATGAAACTCGATGATGACGCCACCGTGTTGCGGCATCAACGTGATCTTCTTGTACCCGTGTGGTTCTACGAGAGCCTTGACACGGGCATCGTTCACAGTATCAGGGAGGTTGAGAATGGAGATGGAGCGATCGGCCACGGTGCCTGCAGTGTTTGTGGCAGCACCGGCATGGGAAGCAGGCGTAGCCTCGTGTTCGCCAGCAGATGCGTTCTCGATGATTGACTTCACCTTTGGCTTCACTTCTGCCCTATCGCTAGCAATTTGCACCTTAATCTGCAAGCCCCAGAATTCCTTCTCATTCATCTCAGCGACGGCTGCGTTGGCGCTTTCCTTGGTCCCATAGACGATGTATCCGAAGCCCTTGTTGTTGCCATTGGCAAGGGTCGGGATGTTGACGCGTTCAATCTTCCCGAACGGGGCGAAGACTTCTTGGATCTCGCGCTTCTTGGCCTTGAAATTGAGCCTCCAGACGTAGATCTCACGGCCTTCGGCGGTAGCGCCGTCGCGCTTCTTCTTCGCATTCGGGTTTGAGATTTTCGCGATGATCTTGAAGCCTTCAACATCCTCGCCATCCATTTTGGTAGCTGCAATCGCATCATCGGCGCTGGCGAATTGCATGTAGCAGAAACGACGGTGGGTGTCGAACTTCAGAGACGGGAACCGAATTCCGTGGATTTCGCCGAATGGAGCGAACAGCTCGCGAAGGTAGGCTTCGTCTGCGTGGGGTGGGTAGTTCGCGATGTACAAGGTAGTGCTCTCGCTTCGCTTGATGGTGATCTCTTTGCCTTCGAAACCTTTGGCCTGCTTGGTAATCGCATATTCGGCTTCTTCGGCAGTCTCAAACTCCACCAGAGCAGTCACGCTATCCTTCTCCGACGTCAAGGTTACGTTGTGCACGTTGCCCGCGTCGGTGAAGAACTTGCGAATCTGAAGCTGGGTGGTGCTTTGAGGGAGTCTTTGAACGATGATTGTGGCATGCTCACGATCGCGCTTCTGCGTAGCTGATCCGGCGTTCGACGGTGCCTCGCTGACGGCTCTCAAGACTGGAGCGGGAGGTGTTTCATCAGGGTCAATTTGTTTGCTCTTCTTCGCAGGAGAGTCCTCTTGAATGTCTTCTCGCTTCCTCTTGCCAGACCCCTCTGCAGCGAGGGGTATTTGTTGAGCTTCTGCCCGACTCACCGCAGCCGCGGCCGCGGCCGCCACCTCCGCCTCTTTTTGTCTTCGAATTGCGATAACCCGCTCCGACCTCCGTCGCTCAATCTGCGCGCTCCGTACCTTGAGAACCCCCTCATGCTGCTCGCAGTGATTGACGTACATCTCGAGTAGAGGCTCCGGCTGATCGATGGTGGTGAGGCGCTGCATGCCGCGTTCCAGAACAGCGGTTGCGCCCGAAGGCGTGAGCAGATGCTGGCCTGCGTTGCTCTTGTCGCGGATTGCATGATTCGACCAAGCCACCATCTCCCAGATATAGTATCGATACCAGAAGTCGTACGAGTCTTCGTGCGACTCGACAAGTGAGTCCCAGATGTTGCGCGCCTCGGTTATGTTATCCCGCTGGAGCCAGAATTTGATGTGAATGCGTTCGAGACGATATCTGGAGTCGCCAGGCCACTTACGTCCATACTTCTTCATGCCAACTTCGCGTACATGCTCCAAGGCCGAGCGAATGCCCACTTCGGCAATATCGGCATCGTCTTCGGTGGCTTGAGGGTCGCACGCCTTGCGGCGGAGATAGCCACACCATGCCAGCTGAACCTTGATCAGCTCTTCAATGTCGTTGTGTTCCAGCAGGCCGGTGTTGGTGGCGGTGTGTTTCACCCCTTCGATCTCCTGAAATCGTCGCTGCTCTGCTTCCAGGGTCAAGAGGCGATGCGACCAGAGGGAACCGGACCACGGACAGTGTTGGGTGGCACGCTCCACGACATTCAGAAGGTCGATGGAGCGGTCCTGCTGCCAGATCAGAAACTCGATGTGGTCTTCCCAGAGAAGCGGATCGACTGGAAATCGAAGCGTTGCACGTTCGTACAGCGCGCTGACAAGATGATTGCTGTAGATGCCCAGTGTTTTCTTTTCCCACTTGAGGTATCGTGTCATTGCGTGATACTCTGCGTCCCGATCCCCTTGCTGGACAGCCTGCAGCAGCTTGAACTCGAACTCCTCGCGATTGGTGTATTGCTGCTTGATGTGAGTGTTTTGCTGTATGGCTTGATCCATTGCGGTCTCCGGGTTGCCATTCACGCTCGCCACGAACGAAGCGTAGCTGGATAGCGTGTTCCCCCACGTCGCATGGGGCTGACCGAGCCGCTCTTGGAAGATGGACACGACTTTGGCGACCTTGTCGTGATTTGGACCGCTCCTCTGCAGGTCATCTCGCAGGAATTCGAGGTACCGGTCCCACACCATGCTGCTGTCCTGAAGGCTGTATTTGACCTTGTCGGCACCCTGTTGCCAGACGTCCAGAAGCAGGTGAGGGGTGAAGAGCTCGCGGCCGATTGCCTTGTCTTCGTTGGACCATTGCTCGGGCGGGATCTGCTCCCACGAGCATGCCAGCAGGTGGCCCACGTACTCTCCGTAGGAAAGCCAAAGCTTGGCGCTGTAGGGCTCGTCCACGGTGGCCAGCTTGTAGTACTCGAGGACGGTCATTCGGTCCTCGACGTTCATGGCGAGCGCCTTTTCGTCGCTGAGCCGGCATTCCCACAAGACTTCGCCGAGGGGGTACTTCTCCGCCATGGTCTCGTAGGCTTCGCGCAGAATCGGCAACAGTTCGTACGATGGCGGATTCGCAGGGTCGATGGACGCGACATGATACTCGAAGCCCTGATGGAGGAGGGTGACGAAGGAGACGTGGCTGTAGTAGTCCAGCGGATTCTCGGCGAGGGTTTTGTCGAGCTGTGTGAGGTACTCGACGTGGTGCTGGTCAAGCGCCTTGCTCGCCAACGTACGCGGCTTGGGCGATGCTTCTGCCCGTGTCATCTCGCTCGTTACGGAGCCGCCGGAGATGGTGCGCGGGATGTTTTGGAGGCTGCAGCGGGTCAGCCAACATAGCTGGGGGATGGTGTTTGTTTGTTTGCAGAGCCGAGATTGCAAAACAGGCAACACGGATGCAAGCACGAAAGGAGGCGCCGGAGAGGAAGACGGGCAAAGAGATGTGGACGGGGGTTTACCTGAACGTTGGGCGCTGGGCAGCCGCGTTTTGGCGTGCAGCTTGTTGTTGTTGTTGTTGTTGTTGTTGCTGCTGTTGCTGCTGTTGCTGCTGCATGGCCGCTAGATCTGGGGGACTGTCAGCAACGATACTTTTGCGCTGCGCACAGCGAACAGACACAACACGGGGCCAAGCCACGAAACAGCCTAAACCATCTCGACCCGGAACGACTGACGTGCTGCATCCATCTCCACCACCACAAGAAGCGACCCACCTGCCAAAGCATCCATTCCTGGCGTCGAGCCCTGCCTATGTGCGAGGTGCGGGGGCGTCGGCGGCGTGCTCGTTGCGCTGTGGAGCGGCCTGTGTCCGTTGGCGAAGCCTGTGATGCCCGGCGATGCGGCCTGCTGGTACTGGCGATGGCCCTGCGGCGAGGAGGTCATGTGCTGGCTGAGGCCCGAGGGCGTGCGCGAGGGCATCTGTCGTATGGCGCGCTTGCCCGGCGATGAACGGGCGGGATAGGCAGGAGGGGGAGGAGGAGTCTCGCGCGCGGGCGAGTCCTGTGGCGAGAGCAGCGAATTGATATCCATCTTCGACTCTTCCTCGATGGGATGCGACTTGTTTTCTTGCGCCGAGGCGTGCCGTCAAGATGGGCGATGGTACAGGCACCCTGCTGCGACCATGTATCTACTACGGGTGCAGAGTGAAACGGACGGCACGACCTCTCGTGGGCGGCATGGGACGTCGCTGGGCTTGAGGCGATGGGCCGGTCGATGGCGCTGTATTGACGGACGTCTAGCCTGGCCGGAGAAAAAGAACAGAACAGCAGATCGCTCGCTCTCGGCAGCAGACCCTACGTGTGAATGGAAATGAAATGTACAGATACTCCCGACTACGTGCGACGCTGCATCCGACTCGCGAATAAGAGGATTTGACGCCTTTACTAATGGCAGCCGATCGCATCCTCATCCCGTTGGACTTTTTGAGCAGCAAACGCGGCCCGTGCACGGCGGCATACACCGAACCCTCAGAATTTCTCCAGGCCGCACGACAGCCGCTCCATCGCCATCTCCGCCATCGGGGGGGACTTGCACATCGCCATGACCGCCCGAATACCCGGCCAGCCAGGTACGTCTTCTCCGCTTGCTGCAGCCCGTGGAACCCAGGACTCCCCAATGCACCGGGCTGACATGATCTCTCTGCAGGCCTCGCCGCCTTTCGCTCCCGGCCGTCGTACGTGTCTGCGCGCTCCTTCAGCTGCACCCTCCGCCTCAAAGATGCCAAGTCCAAACCGCCGCCCCTCGAACGGGATGTCAAGAGCCTGGGGCCGACCCGTGACGACCCTCTCGGCAACCCCATCCTCGAACAGTATCTCTCCCGCCACAACGTAAACGAGAAGCCCAAACGGCCCGAAGCCCGTCTTGGATCCCTCTCCAACCACCCATCCTCGCTCTTCCAGCCCGAAGTCGACGTCTCCGGCTGGCACCAAGGCATCACCCCTGCGGAGCTCCAGGCACGTGTCGAGGAAGCGCGGAAGCGCGAGGAGGAGCTCGCACGTCGACGCGAACACCATCTCCACTCCCTGAAACTCGACCCGGCGCCCGCCGCCCGCCTGAAGTTTGAGAAGACGATGGCGATCAAGGACGTGTTGAAGAACGGGCGGGTGACCAAGGCGATCAAGTTGATGCGCACGGAAAGGGAGAGCAAGTACGAGAGCCAGTTCCTCCCGACGAGCGTGAAGAAGTTGACGCGGATAATGCATCTCATTGCCGGCAAGACGGTGGAGGAGGCGCTTATCCAGTTGCGCTTCAGTCCGAAGAGGATCGCGAGGGATGTGAGGAAGGGATTGATGATTGCGAGAGATGAGGCGATTGCGAGGAGAGGGATGGGCCTTGGCGGCGCGCAAGCCGCGATGGATGCGCTGGAGGCAAAGAAGGCGAGGGAGGCCGAACTCGATGCGTTGGAGGAGGAATACCCAGCCTTGGAGGAGGAGGAGGAGGATGTCGATGAAAAGGGATTCGAACCGTACTTTGCGGACGGGACAAGGCGCCGGGAACGGTTGGGCGAGGGCAAGCTGATTGAGCTGAAGAACGGTTCGAAGAAGCGCGTCCATGACGAGACGGACATGTACATCGACCAAGCGTGGGTAGGCCGGGGTGAGAAGGGAATGAGTCCCGAGTTCAGGGCAAGGGGAAGAATCAACATGCTGACGCATCGGACGGCCAGTAAGTACCCCTTCATCCCTCGCGTGATGCACGATAGCAAGGCACCCGCTGACGGACCGCAGTGTTCACCGTCGTTCTGAAGGAAGAAAAAACCCGCATCCGTCTCTCCGAGGAAATCCAAAAGAAGCGCGAGAACAAGAAACTGTGGCTCCCACTCCCCGATCGACCCGTCACAAGCCAGAGACAGTACTGTCTATGGTAGTGCTACCCGTTGTCCTCTTTTCTTATGCGTCGTCCCCGTCTGTTTGGTGCAAATCTCTGTATCATATCTATGTACATCAGCTTCATGTGTGGAATAGAACAACAGCATTCGCTTGGGGCGGGAAACCAAGGCTTGTACAATAGGCAGTATACAACAAACAAGTACCTCTACACCATTCATTCGTGCGAGCCGAATGCCGGTCCACATGCACGCACGCTTCTTCAGCACCGGCATGGCATGGCATGTATGTATTCCACACGAACAAAACCCCGCAACCCCCCAACTTTTCCCAGAGAAGAACAAAGGGTGGACATCAAACGCCATCGCTATGCAAGCAAGCAAGCAACCAACCAACCAACCGGCCAAAAAAACAGCACGCAGCCTTGCCAAAAAACTCAAGCCTCGACCGGCTCCACCGCCCCCGCGTTCGCGCTCGCGGTGAGCAAATCCACCATACCCCCGATGCTCCACGCACTCTGACTCGCATCCACCACCTGCTGGACGCCCCTGAAGAACTGATCGAACAGCACGTCAATCTCCTCGCTCCTGCCGAGCTGGTCGGCGTACAGGTCGAGGACGACGAGGGCGACTTCGGTGGTCAGGCGCGTGATGCGGTAGTCTGCTATGCGGCTGATGAGCCAGCGGAAGACGGGCTGGAGGGAGACTTCGTCGCGGTTGGCGAGGGCGGCGGGGAGGGCGGAGCGATGGATTAGCGTGGTTAGGAGGGTGATTTGCTGGTCGCGGTGGTTAGAGTCCTGGGGGGGGGGGGGTCGTGTTAGTGAGTTGAGTTGGGTTGGGTGGAGATGGGTGCAGGGAGGGGGAGGGGGAACGTGCCGTCAGTTCTAGGACTAGGTCGAGGGCTTTGGCGTATTGGCCTAGGCGCAGTGCGTTTGCCCAGGGGTAGCTTTTGTGGATTTTGCCGCGGGCGTTGCCGTCGATGATGATGTCTGCGGCTTCGCCGGTGAAGTCGCGGCCGCGGAGGTGCTTGGCCCATCCCTTTCCTCGCTTGCGCTTCTTGGTGCGGTCGTATTCGTCGATTTTGCCTTCCATGAGCGCTTTCATTTCCTTTTCGCGTTCGCGGGCGAGGGCTTTTTGCTCGGTGGAGAGGCGCGTTTTGACGGATAGGAGGCCGGACTGCATGCCGACGGCGATGTGCTTGTCCTCATTTTGCGATGGGATGACATGGAGGGAGAGGATGGGTGACGGGTACTTCATGCCCGCTACCACGTTCCAGCCGGTGGTTTCGAAGACTTTGACATGGCCGTCCAGAGAGCCGCTGAGGAGCCGCTCGCCGTTGTTGGCGAGGGAGAGGACGGTGACGGTCTTCTGGTGGTTTCGGAGGAGGTGCATCGGCTTCGCAGCCACGATGTCGAGGACGCTTATGGTGTTGTCGCTGGTCGCGAGGACGGCGGTGCCAGAGGGCATGGGAAGAACGGACTCGACGGGCGCCGCATGTTTGAAGACCATGACCGCTCGCTTCCCAGCTCTCGAATCCCATAGGCGCACGGTCTGGTCGTAACTACCAGAGACCAGGAGATTGCTCTGCGCGGGCATGAATGCTCCACAGCGCACATAGTCCTGGTGTCCGTCGAAGGTCAAGGTGCTCTTGTCGCTCGGCAAGTCCCACAGGCGCACCGTCCGGTCGTCGGAGCAGCTCATGAGGCCGGTGAGCTCCGAGGGATGCCACTGCGTGACCCATACCGGCTGCTTGTGCTCTTTCCACGTCTTCAAAATGGCGCGACTGCTCAGATCGAAGGCCTGTATCGTCCCGCTGTCTCCTCCGGCGACCACGATCCTTCCATCCCGCCGTATGTTTCCAGAGTGCGCAATGTCATCGACGCCGAACCGCGAGATGTTCTTGACCACCTTTCGGGTTTTGGAGGAGAATATCTGCACGCGCGATCCGGTGGTCACCGCAAAAAGGTCCTGCGCGGCTGTGAGAAGGTTCGACGATGGCCGGTGTGGAATCGATATGTGGGTGATGGGCGAGGCATGCTGCGACGGGTCGAGCCGGAGTTCCGAGGAGAAGGAATTCCAGTACTGTTGCTCCAACGATATGCTCGAAGGCCCTTTCGGCAGCTTCACGGGCTGCAGCGGTTGCACTTCAGCAGCCATTGCGCGTTATTCAAGCGAAGCCGTTCGCTGTGCTTCTCGTTCTACTCTTCTCCGTTTTCTTCTCTTCTGTTCCGCTTTGCTCTGTTTTGCTTTGTGCTCTTCTTCGCGCTTCACGATGGCGGGACGTGTGAACTCTTCGAACTTTTTTGGTGGAGCATGGACCGTGCACGGCCTTAGTCCAGATCCGGTGTAGCGTGTGTCTTCACTCCACCCCGACGGCACCTCCACCGTTTCCTCTGCGCCTCGGTGAATGTTCCCCCGTCTTTGCTCGAATGCGCATTCTTGTGCTCCTCGAGTACTCCGCGACAGCTGCAAAGCCGCAAGATGCACTTTCTCTTGCCTGCTCTGGCTAGCGGCAATATTGATTAAGGCGCTGCGGCCAGGCGGCCTGTCGATCTCCCCCGCCCGCCTTGATAATCAAGCTCGAGCCTCATCAGCCCTTCATCTCATCATTAACCCAGGGCGAGCCTGTTCTGCTCTTATCGTGAGACTTTCAGCACTTCGGCTTTGTCTCCTCGTTACCGAATCATACACCTGTTGTTAATGGTTCATTTATACGCGTCCCCGCTACATCCCGCCTCCAATTACCTTCGAGTGTCGATATAGTCAGCATGATCGATCAACAGCTTGATAGCTTGGACGAGTTCTTTGACTTTTCTCAGCTGGAAGGCGACAATGGCATTCACAACGTTTATCGGCACCAGGTGCCTGAGCATGTCATTCCCCTCCAAGAGCTGGACTCGGCCATGGATTGGCAGCCAACAGGATGGGATGAAGCTGATACATTTGCCCCCATCCCGTCCAACCCCACATGCGCAAACCCCGTGCCCCTGCCATCTGAGATGGGCTGTTTGAACCCTCTCTCTCTTCAAAGTCCAACTGCAGATGTAATTCATCATGGCGACAGCCTTGTATCGTCGCCCATGCTACCAGCGAGTCATCGGCAGATGTTGGAAATACCGACAACCGGCACACAACACATTCCTTCTTCAACCGCCGTTACCGGTGCTGGCAAAAACTCTCTACCAACTCCTGCTCTCAAGCAAAACGCGACTGTTACTCGCAAACCTGACTCTGCCACACGCAGGGGGGCTTCAAGTCGCATCCCTCTTGAAGCGAGGCAGATGCTTGAAGAGGAGTTTGCTGCCAATCCATATCGTAAGTATCAGTAGGACCTACATGCGAGACATACACTAAAACCGCACATCACCGTTCAGCTTGCTCGTGGGAGATTGATATCATCGCCCACCAAGCCAATCTCAATGTGAAGCGCGTTAGGAACTGGTTCAACAACACACGAGCGCGCAAAAAAGGCTCGGGTAAGCTCCGAGCCATGGCCCGATCCATCTGCTAGTGGAACTAACGAAAACAGATGCGCTTGAAGCCACCTTGACCAAAGTGAACAATAGCACCCTCTCGCTTGCGTCACAATTGTCGAGAGATAGCCTTGAGGCTCTCGACAAGCAGTCCAATGAGACGGTTCAGCCACCTCAGCCACCCCTCGCAGTATATCTTGCACAGTCTTATCAAGAGGAGGCAGTGACCTTCTCGGTCATTCAAGCGGCAATCGACGAGGGCTGTCTCAGCGATGAAGGCGACTTCCAGATGGACACTTCCAGCTCAAATATGGGCAGGCCAGGTTCGGTCATCACCTCGGTGAACTCCTCCGAAGGCACTGCCCCGACGACATATAGCAGCGGTAGCAACCTTTCGTCGTTCAATCGTGATAGGAGACGAGGACGCCGACGAATGGAATGGAAGACGTCGCCATACACGCGAACGAAGCTCAATGGGTTGAATAGTGCAGGCCAACCCCAAGAAGATCTGCCTTTTTGCTGCACCTTCTGCCCGCGGGCTTTCAAAACAAAGTACGAATGGATCCGTCACGAAGACTCCGTACATGCACTCCGTACAACGTGGATATGCTGCGACACCAGGAATGCGCCGTTGCTATCGTGTCCTTTCTGCGGTCAACTCCGCCCAGACGAATATCACATGTCGAGTCACAAGTACCAGCAGTGCCGCAATAAACCCGAATCGCAGCGAACATTCTATCGAAGAGACCACTTCATCCAGCATTTACATCACGTACATTTCGCAAATGTCAAACATCCTTCGGTTCGTTTGGGCTGTCAAGCCCGCCTCATGGACAGCGAGGGCAACAACTTCGGGTGCAAAGATCTTGCTGTCAAGTGGCGAAGATTTGGTGCTCCTATCAAGGCCGACGATCCCATGTTACATTGTGGTTTTTGTGGTAAACGATCCAAGAACTGGAGTGAACGCTGCGATCATGTAGCAGAGCACATGTATGCTGGCGAGCTGGATCGATCAGCTTGGTGGGCTGAGAGATTGGAGCATCATTTGGAGAATCTATGCTCACCTGACGCCGTAGGACCATTCCGCTGCCGATATTGCCGAAAGGTCTTTGCCAACACGGATGCCATGAATAAACATTCACACTGCCGTGTCTGGAGTTGCCGCTTCTTGCAATCATTCGACGATGTCGCTGCCGAGAATGCCGGGCCTCCGCTTTGCCCTCAGTTGCCGTCACCCAAGGCTCATCACTGCCATTTATGCGGCGCCGGCTACCGTTCCTTTCATTTCGAGCATGCCCAACATTACCACAGTTATCGACAATGCGACCAAAAGCTATACACATCGGAGGATGAGTTTCTCCAGCACATGCACAAGAGTCATGGTGCATCCCATCCATCGTTGCTGAAAGGTAATTCAATCTTGGAGCAAAACTTCTCCAGAAATAAAGGTGCCTCATTCGAGCCCCTCGAGTTTGATGAAATCATGCAAGGCTGCCGCGAGGCAACGCCAAAGTCGACTTATGTCGACCCGGTCGCCCCCAGAAACCCACACCCGCCAGTTTCCGTAGCCGAATCCTCTCAACCACCCAAACCCCGCCCCTCAACCTCCGCCACCCGCAAGAAACCACAAGACCAATCAACAAGCTCCTCGGATCACAAACCAGCCAAAACCCGACGCCAACGTTCCGATAGCTCAAGCTTCAAGCCCGCCCCACAAGGTCCACGGTTCTTCCGCCTCAGCCCCTTGGTCCCGTTCCTCGCATCCCGAATCTACTATCTGCGCAGCGCGATGCCTGCGAGTCTCTTCCCGGATGGCAAAGCTGTGCTTGACGAGATGCCGAAGAGTTATGTTGCGACGCTTGTCATGAGCTCAGGGCTCGTTGGGCTGGCGGGAGTTAGATTTCCGCTGGGTATGAAGAGGGAGGGGGAGAACGGGCCGGTGGAGTTTATGTTGGAGGAGGATGAGTGAAGTGAAGCGAAGTGAAGCGAAGCGAGAAACGTAAAAAGTCAATACGGTGTTGTTGTGTATAGGTTTTGAACGTGTCTGGTTCCGTATAACTGTGAGTAATTCACTATGATCGATGGATGCAACGCTCCTATAAAATTTTTCTTTTTATTGCTCGACGCGTCGAGATGTTTACACTAGACTTGACGTAATCTTCGTATCATCATAGATGGTGTATTTTGAAATTTTGAGGGTGGCTAGGTCACAACATGTGAGCATGTTTTTTTTTGAAAGGGGGTTTTGTAACGGTTGGATATATATATCCAAGTCCATCAGAGATCACTTCTTCAATCAGATATGTCAAACATGTCAAAGATATCGCATCTCATTTTCCGCCCTCTAGGACCAAGTACGATTTATTGACGGCAAGTCGTGGATTCTCAGCTGTAATTTGACACCGTATTCCGTCGTTTCCAACAACGATAAACCGACTCCGCATCTCTGACAGATCATATCATGGGACCGTTCGACGACTTCATGTGCGGTGACGCGGTTAGTAACGACAAACAACACCCGCATTCTACATAACAAAAACGATGTCGACAGACTCGAATCTTCACATACGATCAAAAAACCCCTATTCAACGTTCTGCTTCATTCTTGTTCTGCATCAGTACATCCCACTCTCATTCCGCCTGACCATGACCCTCCCCCACCCCCACCGCACAACCTCCCGACATGCACGCCCGCAACCACCCTCGCCAAAACCCCCATCTCGATCCGAACCCTCAATCCCACATCCCTTGCGTCTTTCCGGCCGCCTTCTAAAACACGGAACCCATTGCCGTAAACACAGACTTGTTCTGGCGCACTGCTTCTCACGATGGTGTTGGACGACCCCCCGCCGACGACCAGTCTTTCGAGCCAGACATGTCCATCATCCGGCGATCTCGATGGCGTGTGCGGTGGTGGAGGCGACGGCGACGCATCTCTAAGCTCATAATCTGGCTCAACATGCCCCACACGCTGCATTTTCTTCCACCGCTTCTCCCTGCGCTGCACCTCTCTCTTCCCACTGCCCCTGGATTCCTCTTCAGGGTCCTTCCAATACAGGAGAAACGACTGCGACTCCGCACACCCAGGGGACGCGTCCGAGACCAGTTTCTCACCGGGAGAAGAAGGGTAATATCGACGACACCCGCTCTGAAAATGACTCTCCGCATACGCTATCGTATCTCTTTTGCCGTCGCTGAGTAGCACGTTCCACGTCCCACTTTCGCGACTCGACGTCGATGGATTCTGGTTCTCCCGGCTCTTTTCCACGACGTGGATGTCGAGGTATGTGCCTGATTCCGTCCGTGACATGTCCTCTTCCATGTCCATGGCCAAACCCGTCCATTTCCGTTTCCGCGGCCCCGACATCGACCCCGACTCCAAATCAGAACTCGACTCTGAACTCGACGTAGACAAATCCAAGCCCAATCTTTGCAACATGACCGGCTCCGCCCTCCGTCCCCCAATCTCAAGACTCTGCCCCACAACCGCAACCCGACACCAACAAAGCCTACCTCGCTCCCGTCTCAACACGTCAAACATCAACCTCTCATCCCGCATCTCATAATCAACCTTCAAACCCCTGCCTCTATCATTGCAAAGCGAAAGCAAAGAAAAGATGCGATCGCGCGGCACACTGCACTCCTTATCCCGGAAATGCGCGAGTAATTCCAGCAACCCCTTCCCCTTCATCCGATACCCGTTGACCGCCAACTGCACCATAGGACTCCTCCTCCAATCCTTGTGCGAATACCCCCTCACCCTAACCAACCTATCGAGCCCCAAATCCTCGCTCCCAACGAAAACAGTAACACTGTTCGCCAGCACGACTTCCTGCGTCACCCAAGCGCGGGTCCAATACTCATGATTGAACAGGCTCGCGCACGAAGCAGAAACAAGCATAGCGTCCGCGGAACTCGCATCGTCGGGCCTGTCGTGTTTGCGCAGGACGTCGATGACCTTTTCCATCTTCTTGAGGTTGCCGAGCCAGAGTACGACGGAGCGCGCGCTTTGGTATATGCGGCCCATTTGCTGGACTTGGTGGTTTCTTTCGCGCGTGTTCTTTTGGTCGATGCAGAGGGCGTCGATCCATAACCAGGTGAATGAGCCTTCGTCTTCGGAACCTTCGCTCCTGTTCCTTCTCCTGCTCTTACTACTGCCACCGCCACCGCCACCGCCACTGCCACTACCTCTATTCCCCCACCCGACAAACCCCCTCTTCTCCCTCACCACGCTCAAAAACTCGAACAAATTCTGCCGCACGAAGAACGGCTTCCCATCCACCAGCACCTTTCTCTCTCGCTTCCGCGGGCCCCACATGTACGAGAGGCAGATATAGGGAACGTCGATGGTGGCATGGGTCATGGTGATTTGGATGAGTCCCTGGGGGGATACATCGCGGTGGATACGGAGGAGGCGGATAGAAGATTTGGTGTGGTCGAGCGGTTGGTGTTTGAAGAGGTCTGCGTGGGTTGGAGTGCGCGGACGATGTCGTGTGCGTGGGGGCATGGTGAGTGTGTTGGCGTTCGCCTTTGAGCCGTTGGCTCCTCCGATGGTGAATATCTGGATTTCGCCTCGTGTTGGGTGACTGGTTGTTTTGATCATGCGACGGGATACTGCGCCTTCACGTTACGCGTAGTCCTTCGCGATTCAATGTTTTCTGCTCTACGAAGTCTTCCGTATCCTATTCCACTAAATTGCTGTACATAGCCCGGTGCTCTCTCTATTTGCGGTATCACCTGCACGGACTTTGGTGCATACGCCGTCGTTTCAACGCCTTCCGTCCCCAAATCTATGAGTCCAGGCCGGTGTCAGATGTCGTTTGCATTCAAGGCTGTGTCTTTCCTCCCAGCTAACCCGAACCAGATCTCCAAATATACAAGTCTAGCCTTGTCCTGACGAGAAAAATGAACGCAGTATTACGGAACACAAAGGCAAAAGCGGTGTCAGGTAGAACGGAGGGTAGAAACAGGGCAACGATCTGAATGAGGCTGAGTCCTACGTGCTTACCGAACGGTCAAGGTGGGGTCAGCAACGATAGTCACATTCGAGAAGGCGCACCCCCACAACCTCACACAACATCATCGCACGTTCATCAGCAAAAACTTCATGTCTTCGGATTATTCAATTCATCCAGTGATAATAATAATGATAGTGATAGTGATAATACCACGTCTCCGTCTCCATTCCCTCCTTCTCCAACGGCCAGTCTATCCACGGATCTCCACCCCTTCAACTCCCCGAAGAGAGGCTAAAAATAAAAGAAAGACTATTAAGACCGACTTCCCCGGTCAGGTCCGAGCAATAACCAGAGGATATGTTTTTCCATAGCCAAGAGAAAGAAAAGCCGACCATGCATCGCCATGCATTTGAAGAATGTGTGAAGCCGTCACGTCGCCCCCCGAAACGCCTCCAAGAAGAAAGTAGTATATAAATAAAAGAGAGGTAGGGATGCAAGGTGGTGGGTCCATATGCAAATGCGGAGTCTTTCCGAAAGCAAAAAAAATAAAAGCATTGCTCGCTCATGCTATACAGAGCTGCGCTCGGGCGCTGATCCCAAAGAAGCAAAATGCAGAATGGATGGTGTGTGAGGTGCGATAGCTGAACGAACTGGGTGCGACACTCGGTAGCTTGGAATCATCAAGTGTTTCCAAACGGCGGCTACCGCTGCGGGAACCTTGACCAGATCGGTTGGGCTAGTGAGCTATCGCTTAAGCCCGAGCACTTGTGCAGAGATTTGCACACATCAACGAACAAGAACAGCACGCAGGTAGCGTACTTATTTAGCGCCGATGAGTGCTTGGCTGCTCTCCACATTCCATCCAAAGTCGAGGATGAGTATACGCCCGTCCTGGCTGGTCGCTACGACGCGACGGTAGTCACTCTTGGCAGACAGTATCCAACTGGTAGTCCAGTTCTCGTAGTTGGCGAAGACTTCTCCAGTGGCGTAGTCGGCAACACGTATGCTTTGGTCGTAAGAACCGGAGACGATTCGTCCATTGAAGGCGTCGAGGAAGAGTGATCGAACAAGGCCGCCGTGTCGAGTGGAGGTGTGAAGCAGCTTGCCGGTAGTGGCATCGAACTTGTACACCACGTGATCGTTGCCGCCGGCGAGGACGATGTTGGCGTCGTCTGAAAATTCCACAGCTGCGAGGCCGCGATCCTCAGAGGGAAAGTCCTTTATGGACTCGTTGCCAGAGTCGAGGTTCCAGAGCTTGGCGACACCATCACCGGATGCTGAGACCAGAAGGTTGCCACGAAGTTGTACGGCGTTTACAGGTCCCCTATGACCTTGCAACGTACGAATTTGCCTTCCGGTGTGGCGGTCCCAGACGATGATGGCAGAGTCCTTGGAGCAGGAAATGATGTACTTTTCATCCAGACAGACGTCCAGTACGCCGGCTTGGTGTCCCCTCAACTTGTGCAACGGGACGAAATTCTCGCCGGTGATGTCCCAGACAATGCATGAGTGGTCGGAGGATCCAGTGACCATGATTTTGTCGTCATATTGAAGGCACAATATCGAGGCGTCGTGGAACATGGCGGGGACATGGTAGATGTCGTTACCCCTAGGTGTGCCGTTCAAAGAGGGGTTGTTGACCTTTGTATCTGCGTGAACCTCGAGCTGGTGTGGGGTGTTGGGTTGCGGGCGGTGGCTGGGTCCTCCGATGACCTTGATGCATTCGTATGTCTCCATGTCCCAAACACGAATCGTACGGTCGCGGGAGCCAGTGATGATCTTCTTCCTGCAACAAGATTAGCGTTGGAACTGTGCACGGCGGGTTACCAGTTTGACGCTAAACTACGTACTCGTCGAATTGGCAGCAGTACACGGAGTCTGTGTGACCATTGAGGTAGATGGCGCTCGGCGTGCACGACTTCCAGCGTCTGTTGATGGTCTTTCGGGCGCGATACATCTGCTTCCAGTCTTGCTGGGGCGCGGCACTGCCATTCTTGGTGAACTTGCCGACGCCGGGGCCGCCCATCACAATCGGAGTCGGTGAGACATGGACCTGAGTGAGAGAGCAAGTCAGCTAGAGTCAGCCAGAGCGATTGAGAATCACCTACTGTAGGCTGGAACTTCCGGAGAAAGACCTCCTTCCAAACATGTCGAGAATGGGCAATCCTGCGCCAATGTTTGGAGACGAGCTCGGCCTGTATGAGCGACGGTGCGTCCAGATTTGACAATATGAGTTCCGTAACCTCGAGGGGCAGAACGACGGCCGGGTCGGCTATACGAGTCAGCAAGCGTCGCCGCTTAGTAGGTCTGGGGTCTATCATGAGGTCGACGGGTTGGAAAAGTGGTCGGTCCGCAAGAGACAGCACCAGCAAACCGTCCGGATACACGGTATCGAGCCTGAAGCGGTAGGGTACAGCCATACCGTCGGCTGGCAAAGCTGTCTGGGTGGATAGGGGAGAAGAAGAAGAGGGCAGAGGCGGGTTGCTGTGATCACACGGTGGAGCTAATTTCCAATTCACATGCACAGAGCCGACGCCAGCTCGCATTCCGCCTTCACCTCGCATCGACCAAGAGCAGGCGCGGAAGCAACAGCAGTGACAAGGAAACGATTGACTTACCCATCTTTTTCTCTGTTACGCCGTCGCTCCTGTTGATTGGCGAGGAGCACATCATGCCAACACCGCTCTCGCTGTCCTTGATCACTTCCTCCATATCCACGGGCGGCACGCCTCCTTCCAAAAAGCGTCTTGTCTGCTCCTGCTCGCGACGGAGCTGCACCTGCCTGGCATCGTTTGCGGCAGCGGCGGCCTGCCTCGCAGCAGTGCCGGGAGCCTGCAAGGGGTAGTTTGACGGGATCGGGGGCGGGACGGGATTGTACTTTGCGTAGTCGCCAGACGGGCCGGAGGCAGCGGGACGGCGACGCAGACTGTGGAGGCGGTGGAGCATGGAAACTCGTCTCGAGGGCGGGCACGGCGGCTGACCGGCAAGGTCGTGGTCCGACGTGGGAGGGGGCAGACCGGAGTCTTGGTGGGTCAGGGGCAGGCGTGCCGGATCTGTGTTGTTGGTGCTGTTGGCGTTGTTTTGCCCGAGCTTGCGGGACGCCGAGGCGGGCGTCGAGGCGGCCGGGGCGTCGAGCAGGTTCTGAATCGACGGGCGACGGGACGAAGACGACGACGAGGAGAGCTTGCGGCGGATCTGCTTCACGCCATCGCCGAGGATGTGGGTTGCACGCGACAGCGACCTCGAGCTCGTGTGGGCATACCCGGAGCTGGCCTGGGCACGGGAGGAGCGATACTCGACGCTCTCCTGCACAGCGCCCAGCGAAGACGTGCCCGACTCCCGCGTCTCGCCCGTGTGTGTGCTGAAGGTCTGCGATGCGGTGCGTTTCATGCTCGGCTCAAAGCCCGTGGGCGGTGCGCGGCCGTCGTCGACGGCTGACGAGGTTTTCGGACGAAGCGCAATGGACGGCCTGCGATGCATTGGAAACGGACAGGTCCAAGTATCCGGCGATATCTGGCACCACGTTGCGACCACGATACTTCTGGTATCCAGGCTTTCTGCGTCTTCCTCCGTGCACGGTCTTCAACACTGCAACAACACGGCGGTGGCAGTGGCAGCGGCAGCGGCAGTGACAATGACGGGCGTTGGGCGACGAGGTGAGGCGAAACCGTAGACCCGAAACGAGGGCGAGGTCCAGGAGGGTCCGGAGACGGCGGCAAAGCGAATGTGACTGGACGATGCGATGCAAAAGACGAATACCTAGGGAGAGAGCAGCGTTGTTCGGAAGGATAAAGAGAGCGAGAGAGGAAGAGACGGAGCCTCGTATGGGGGGGCGAACGAAAAGAAGAAAGTACAATACGGGGGGGCCATCGAGGCGTGCATCTGTTTTAAGTGATCAGAGCCGTTTGGGCCAGGATACAGGGCTGGAGAAATTAGCGGACAGCCGATCACTTGGACTGTGACGAGCCGACGATTGGTGAAGTTGCACACGCACCCAAAGGCCCGTACGAAAGACCGCACCACGGCCTGTTCACCGAGCAACAGCAGGCACCCCCGGATCCCGTCCACCCACCGAGACCAGACAATTAGCGCCCGCTCGAGATCCCTTTCACGACACGTTGATCGTTGCCACTGTGTCCAGCGGTTGAAGCGACTTCTGGATGCATAGAGCGCTGCCGGGGAATTGTTGAGGCCCAGTTCAGCCCTCACCGCCGCTCCGCCGCTGAGTCGTGCAGACGCTCGCCACCACGGCGACATGACGATGACGACGACGACGACGACGACAGCAGCAGCAACATCATCATTACCGTCTTCAGCACCCATTCCCGCCCTGTATCGCTTCATCTTCCTGTACATCGAGCCCATCTCGACGCTGGCAGGCGCCGTATACGCCCACTGCTATCAGGACAAGTATTTACAATTCACGCATTCCGCTTCGGCGCCACAGCATGGCATCCCGACATCGACGTCCATCGTTCTGACCCAACTGGCCAACCTGTACCTCCTCCTCTGCATAAACGAGGCCATGGTCCTGCGAGCAACCGCGGATCTCAGGGTCTGGAAGACCTTCTTGTTTGGCCTGCTGGTAGCCGATCTCGGGCATTTGTATTCGGTTCGGCTGGTGGGGAGCTGGGTGTACTGGAAGTTCTGGGAGTGGAATCCCATCGACTGGGGCAACGTGCCGTTTGTGATGTTTTTGGCCATGCTGCGGATGGCGTTTCTTGCGCATGTAGGGTTCTCCAAGGAAACCCCTTCGATAGCGAGGAAACGAAGATGAGAAAAGAAAGGAAAAGGTTCTGCTAATTGGCTATCCCATCTCGCATCTCATACATAGACTTCCCATATCACCTCCCTCTTACAATCCAACTCTTCTCTCTCTCTCTCTATTCCAAACTTGCCTCACCATCACATCACATTCAACCAGCCCCAACCCTGATCATCCCAGCTCACCCGCCCCAGCCGCGACCCCCGCACAAACGAAAACCAGGTACTACTCCAGATTCCCAACCATGTAACACACCGCACCCGTACCACACTTCCTCTGAACAAAAGTCCCCATATTTCACACCGGCCTATGGATGTATGTAGGTATGCAATGTCATATCATGTCGCACATGCTGCACATACTATGTGGGTACGACGTTTGCGCACCCAAACTTCAACATTGCGTGTTCTTTCACCGCCATCTCCGTGTTCTGGAAGCATAAGCACAAGCTCATGCTCATGCCCATGCTCAAGCACATGCAAAGGGAAATGGGGCTAGTCGATTGTCTAGAATCAGTTAGCGATGTTTGGTTTGGTTTGTTTCATCTATGTGCTTCTCTTCATCGTGCATGTTCTGTGCATTATTCTTCGAGCGCGCACTGTCTGCATACTGCAAAGTACATACACGCATATACATACTATGTAGTACACGTATAGACATACCCGCACAACACCCGGACAGCACCTACTCCTCACTGCGAAGAAGCCCCATACCTGCCTAACACCTTGTGCGCCCGAACTATATTTTCCTCTGATCCCATACCATCTGCCCCTATCTCATCCTCACACCATAACTTCAGCCCTACCGTCTACCGCCGACATCCGCCCACCCAACATCTCACGCCCAGCTACCCAGGTACACGATCCCACATGCAAATACGGCGCACTACCAGCGCGCCAAAAGAACGAGGCAACATGATTGGACACTCGGTCGGCGCCGAAAATAGCAACAAAGCCACCCATTCCTTCCTTCCTTGCCCTCGCCACCACAGCCGCACTTACCCCACGTCAGCATCATGCAGCTCACTCAGCATAGCAAAGCGCTACCCAGCGCAGCGCAACGGAATAATGCAGCGAGGGAAATCCAAGCGAAGCCCAAACAAAGCCCCACCGATGCAAAGGAACTGATTACTGCGCGGAGAGAAACTCTTACGACTTTCCTTACTATGTATAACGATGTCAGATAGAGATCCTAAGCAGTGCGCGCTCTGTCCTCTTTGGTTTCTACACTTGTCTCAATCTGACACATTCAGACGCCCAGTGTTCATGAGAAGCGGGAAAAGGAAAGAGGGAATTTTGCCCTAGCTGTCCGGGTGATAGACATCAAACCTGACCTTTCCCACTCTTACTTTCCATCGAATGTATGGGTTCCATATTAGAATCTCTTGTTTTTCGATCTTCATCAACCTTCTGGTGGAAGGGCCAGGGAAAGAAACTCCACTCCACTCTTTAGGGCACTGAGCCCTTTGATCGACTGGAAATAAATCGGTATGTAATATCCATACTGGCCTCGTTAGGATAGCCTTCTGAGCACGGAATAAGCTTACTGCGTAGGTTGGCATAGCGAGGAGGAAGAGGTATATGCCGCCACTCGCGATCGATCGTTGCTTCAAGATCGAAAAAGGCAGGGTCGCGTCATTCTCCATCCTCCACTGTACTAAGAAGAAGATGACACACATCACCCTCGAGCCAACCAAGAGACCGATCACCTGGGACGAGTCCCAAGGCAGGGTTTGACCGCCCCATTGCATGGCCAGTAAGAGGCAGCAGATCGAAGCAATGACCAGTACCGCACCTACTGGATCCAATTGCATCACTTTATGTCTCGCGGTAAGGGTTGGTCTGTTCGTGTTCGCATCTTGATTCAATTTCAAGAAGCGAGCAAGGAGCGCGAAGACTACTCCTCCGATCGGTACATTACTAAGGTAACGATGATCAGAATTCACACAGTCAGCGGTATCAGAAACTTACATCCAAAAACACCACCTCCACGTCGCTTTATCGACGAAGGTTCCACCTAACACTGGACCAATTCCTACACACACGCCGAAAGA
Source organism: Corynespora olivacea (assembly GCA_019202945.1). NCBI lineage: Eukaryota > Fungi > Ascomycota > Dothideomycetes > Pleosporales > Corynesporascaceae > Corynespora > Corynespora olivacea. The sequence goes on from JAGQEM010000076.1 coordinate 23,229, forward strand.
ACTTATGATAAGGCTGAGGTAGAACGGACGCTTCACCAAGGGTACTGTGTTCGTTATAATGACTAACGCTCCTTGAAGTATGCCAGCAGCACCGCACCCTGCAATGGCTCTGCCAGCGATGAAAACAGGCGAGGACGGAGCCGCAGCGCACATTATCGATCCGACTACCAAAAATCAGCAACTGAACCTCTATCTCGTCAATTCAAGAATAAGGTACTTTCGAAAACTACCACGGAAGCTAGATACAGCCCCTTCGAATCAAGCACCTTATACAGCTTCCCGATGGAAGACTGCAGCGCCGTCAGAGTAAGCAAGTACACGCTTCCGTACCATGCCATGTCGTCGAGGGCATTGAAGTCGCTGGTGATTGCTGGGATTGCAGTGCCGATGATAGTGGTGTCCAGAGCGACGAGGAAGGTGCCGAAGTATAGCAATCCCATCACGATGATCAACCACAAAGAAGAAGGAGCCACTTCCTCTGGACTGTAATTGTTGAGGCTCATGATCAAAGACGTAAGGTTAAGTTAGGGTAAAGCCGACGTGATGGAGGAGAAGGAACAGTCTGACGTTGATGCGCACGATATGGACCTCTCCATCCCGAGACTGGATTCATGTTATTAATACCAGCCGCTGCTCTATGATCCGCCCTACTTTGTCGTCTCTTGGAGCCACAAGAATAACGGATACGCCACCCTGTGCATCGGCCTTCCATGTTGTGCGCCCCACCATTACTGATCTTGATACGGTGCAGCAGGTTGTAAACTTTCTAGTCTCAGAGTTCAGTCTTTTACTTTATGTTGTGTAGCCTTGCCCCGTTCCTGCTGTGTAAGGTAATCCTAGCGAGGCCATGCTGACAGCTAGGTGGTCCCCATTCAATTGCAAAGCACCGATAATCTGGTGAGGTTGGGAAGGTTCATTTGGTTAGACGATATATCCAGACTGCATTGACTGCTGATACCAGTTGACCCAGGTTCGTGGGTTTAGCTCAGCTCCAATCAATGCATCTCAGCAAATATATCCCGAGCTGTAGCTGGGACGGGGCGCTCCGCTCTGCCCCGCCACGCGTGTGTGCAACAGAAAGTAAAACAGTGTAAGGGTTAAACGGACTTCTCGGAGTCCGAGGCATATCTCAATCACAACATGGCCAAGTAAAGATCTACCTCGCTGCTGCCTCACGCCACTAATCTGTCGCTACGGCACATGTCTCAGTCCAACGCCTACGCATACGAACAGAGATATTGCCTTTGGGACTCAGCGTCCCGAAGCCGAAATTGCGGGTGCTCATCTCCAACGCCTTTTCTGGCGCCAGAACCTCCACGTCATACATGGTGCTCAGCAGTGCTACCGTCAATGTAACCTCATACTTGGCGAACCGTCTTCCAGGACATATGTGGCTTCCGCCGCCAAATGGCATCCACGACCCTTCCTTTCCGTCCAGCGAGAACTCCAACGCCCCTGTCAAACGTTCATGTTGGAGGAATCGGCCCACCCAGAACGAGGATGGAGGATGAGAGGCATTTACCCCTGTCGACCATATGTCTGGATCCATATGTCCTGGCGTGGAGCTCGTAAACATGACATGGCTCTTTGGAATTGTATAGCCGTTGATGGTCAGGTCCTCGTGCGGCGGGCAGCGAATCAAGAAGCCATTCACACGTAAACGCAGCGTCTCGGCAAATACGGCTTGCAGCAGTGGTTGGCGAGCCAGGCGCTCGATATCGAAAATTGGGTGAGAAGCAGTTTTGTCGACGATGCAGCTCTGAGCTTCTGTGCGGATAGCCTTGAGGAGCTCTACGTCGCGGAAAACTTCGAGGGCGCTCCACAACGCCGAGATGATGGCATTTGTGTTGGCCCTGTATTCTTGTTAGTAACAGCTAAGCCTGACATGAGCAAATGTTACTCACCCCCATAGAAAAGCAAGCTCTTGTGAAGCAATGGCATCAGCATCAAACCCATCCATCCCATAAAACATATCTTGCCGCTCACGGAAGAACCGCGTACCCCAGAAGGGGTCGTCGCCGTCAGAGCTCACCGTCGATGGATCAAACTCTTGTCGAGCCTGAGCATGCCATTCCTTTACCGCGCGTAACGTCCGGTCACGCGCAGAGAGAGCTTCGGGAGCAAGGAACCATGCGGTGCGGGTGAAGAGAGTCATGATATTTCGATCAACTGTCCAAAAGTCTTTTGTAAACTGCGGATTTCTCTCCAGAAGCATAGGCCCGCACATGGCGTCAATGACAGCACTGGTCAAGTCGTGGTGGAAGATGTCGGCAAAGTTGGAAAAATGCTTCCATTCATGCCCGACATCAAGGGATGCCAACCGCACCGCGACGTTGCTCTCAAACCGAAGCCAGAATGAGGGAAAGCCCGGTCCGGCCAGAAATCGATTGAACGAGTTCCTCGTGAGAAAATCGACTCGGTTACGAGCTTCAATTTCGCAGTCGGAACGCGGTTTGCTGCGTTCTCCTGACCGATCTCGGCTATACGTTGCTGCCGCTGCAGCTGGTAGTCGAAAGACGCGCTGCAGGAGTGCGCCATGAACGAAGAAGGCAGATAGATCTCGCTGTTTGAAGAGTGCGAGGATGTTCGTCGCGCCTTGGAGGAGATAACAGTCGGTAAAGAACAATCGCACTTTTACAGGGTGCGAAGCGTTGAATATTTTCCTGCGATCTGAGTGAGCGCCATGTCTTGACGAAATGGGGATCTACGGGCCTTGAGGTAGTGACAAATTGGAGCGGATCCCACCAGAATCCGAGCGGAACGCTGCCTACAAACGGGAGAATATGTGGCACGACGGGTGGCTGCTTAGCTGTATCTGCTGCACGTCTTGTCCTAGCGAAGGAGCTTACAGCCCATGCATAGTACAGCACTGACACTGCGAAGGCAACCAAAGCAACATAGAGACCAACACACTCAAAATCTGGGGAAGACTTGAAGAGATGGATCTGTTTGTAGATGGATTCGGGTCCCACATTGCTGGATTGCTGAGGGACCTGTTCGACAACAAAAAGGGTTGGACACATGACGAAAGAAAGCAACAATCTTTGAGCTGAATTTTCAGATGGAGAGTCTGAAATTTTGAACAGTTTAATGGAACAATGGAACTGTCGCTGGAGCTTTATAAGCCCATCTTGCACGAGGCACTTTCTCGAGGCCCAACCTGGTGCTGTAGCAGATGGTGGCTTCGATCATTTTCTTTCCCGATTTACCTGCAGCATACACCTAAGCGCAATATAAGACCCTGATTTTAAAAGCGGCAGAGCGGTGCTTACAGGTAATAGAAAGTGTGTAGCACAGCATCGGGCGTCAACAATCTTGGCTGGATGCAGTCCACTCTGTTACTAAAGTAAGAAGCCACCACACGGCTGAGTCGCATATGATCACAACTTCAGAAAATCTCGAATCATTTCAAATATTGCGGGTTACGCCGCATCGATTAGTCGCCTAGAGCCGGTCAATCACTGTACATATGCTGCTGGCCCATACGCAGAAGTGCGGCCAGCTTACTGCTTACTTTCGCCACAGCGATTTGCTTCCTGAGATGTCATTATAGCAGCAAGTCGTGCTTTGCATCGATGTTTCACGACTGATACCGCTTGCAGTTTATCCGCCATACACTACGCAGGCAGGCATGTCACGGCAATCCTGCAAACCGAGTTAAAAGCAGGCTGCTTTCTCTGGGGAAGCTCAATCCTGATCTTACTATTGCTCCCTTTCCTCTCACCTGGTTCTTTCTTTCCTCCAGAATACCAACATGGTGTCTCCCAATACAGCGGCAATGGCAGGGGCGGACCTTGCGGCCATATTGAGTGCTCTCACGCCGGCGCAGATTGCACAGGCAGAGTATACAATTCAGAATACTGGAAGGATTACCATGTCCGACTTTCAAGCAAGTTTAATCATCGGCTATGGTGAATATTATTAACACCAAGCAGATCTCTCTAGGCGTTCTCTTTGGCCTCGCATTTCTCACCTGTGCGGGACGTATCTTAATCCGACTCTCCACTCGCCGTCGTCTTTATATTGACGATGGGTTTCTGATTTTCGCTTTCTTGAACCTAATCGGAGGAACGAGTATTCTGTACAAACAGATTCATCTGATTTACCTCGAATTCGCAGTTTTACGGGGTGATACGATACCCTCACTCATGGCCTTTCAGCAGATAGATGCCCTTCTTGAGCAGTCTAAATGGCAGCTAGCCTACCTCCTCTTTCTGTGGACTGCAATATTTAGCGTTAAATGGTGCTACTTTGCTTTCTTCCGCCCTCTGCTCCGAGCCATGGCTACAAGTATTGTCTACTACTACTGGGCCGCGGTTATCTTTTCCATCATCTCCTGGCTCTTCCTTGTTGTGGGAGAGCAACTGATTACGTGTCCGTATGTGGGCACTGCTTCATGTATGTTCCAATGTCATTGCACCTCAATCGCGCAACTGATGAGGACACAGCGAAATGCTTCCCCGAGCTCCCCGCGTCCAAAGGTGCACTCATCGCACTCTTCTGGATCTGTCCAGTTCTCGACGGACTCTCCGACATATCGAGTGAGAGGCCTCCGTTCGTGTTTTGTGTAATTTCTAACATTCTCTCAGTTATCGTTATCCCCATCTTGATCCTTCGTCAGTCGCAGATGCGCACCCTTACCAAGATCGGATTGGGACTATTTCTTTGCCTTTCCGTCTTTATGCTGACATGCTCGATAATGCGTGCATCCGGCCTTTACTTCAAGGGCGCTCTAGATTTTCCGTGGCAAGTTTACTGGTTGCACGTAGAGGCTTGCATTGGCGTCACCATGGGCTCAATAACCGTGTACCGGTCGACACTTATCGGCTCAAACGAAGTTTCCGACAAACTACAGTCCTATCTCTTCCGCATCTTTGGCCGAAATCTTGGAACTGGGGAAGACACCGCACCATCTGACAAGCGCGAGAAATCGAGTGGTTTCTTGAAGCTCAAAATACCCGGGGGAACGCTCAGCGGCCTGCGATCCTTCTTTAGCGGTAGCAGCTCGAGGCAGAAACAATCTTGCGATGTCAATGGGACCCAGGAGTCGGAAATGGATCTGTTCGAGACCGATTATCACGCACATATTGGCAAGGCTTCTACTCCTCATGTGGCTCGGGGAAGCTCATCGGGTACGTTGACGGATTCTTCGCCAGAGCTACAGCTGCTGACTAGATAGTGCATAGGAGCATAGTGGTGACAAGCTCAGGGACAAAACGCAACGAAGATCAGCACCGAGGCCTTTCAGGCATGCTCTGGCGTTTCTTACTACCACCAGGACATGCAGTCGTTTTGCAGCATCGGTCTTATGGGCGTGATCAAGCTGGGAGAGATCGACATCCAGTTGAGTGAAGATTTTTGGAAGTGGTTAATACTAGAAGTGTTGGAAAGAGTCTCTCATTACAGTTGCAGATGATGGCTCGCTGATAATGTTGCCCTTGCCCTTGCCAAATATATTAGTGCTCATTTGTTTGATCAGTCATTGAGAATAGCCAAGTACTATCACATTTCAGGAGAATTCAGTACATGATTATGAAAACTTCTCATGTCCACTCGCGCCATGTCTGCGAATATAGTTTCGATATTTGAATGCTCCAAGTAATTGAGCACGTGCTTGGGTGCGTTCCAAGGTTGCAGGCGAACATTGGATCGTTCACTTGTCTTATCATACGATTCCACTTATCCAATTATCTGAAGGCAAATCTCACAACAAACGCGGCGTACAGAACGTTTTGTTGAGAGACAAAGCAACGCTGTGCAGTGAAACTTGAGCATGCAATAATGCGGGTTACATTGAAATCCAGGGTACATCGGGCATTTACAACCTCGTGTCATCGTGGCACCTTTGGAAGGATGGTAGCTAATATAAGCTGTGCAACAACAGGTAAGACAGGCTGAGATGTTACGCCCCGTTTGGAGGAGATATGGTCCGTGCGCGCTTTCCACATTACGTAGGTTCCTGCACTTCTCCTTCACTTTCCCTAGAGCTACAACTCTCGAACTTTTTCAATCTCGTTCAACGCCCTCTTCTTTTTACAGAATTCCGTACGGTTCCCTTGCGTTGATCAAGCTATGGCCGGGATGGCGTACCTTCTCACCCTAGCAACAATACCCATCACTGGAGTTGTCTACCTCGCACTGGTAACATATCACCATCGCTGCAAGATCTATCAGCTTCGGAAGCAAGGAGTTGTAAGTATTGCTACATTCCATGTGTTCATGGTTTCGCTGACAAGACACGCAGCCAATGCCAAAGGAATGGAGCTGGATTACTGGCCACCTGCTCACGCTTCAGAAGTACCAGGAGCAGCTTCCACCGGATGCCAACGTCAACCTCGCCACCAAAGACCTCTGCGCTGAGTTCCCTGAGACTGAATTCTTCTTGATGGACTACTGGCCGGTCTATCCTCCCCTCTTTGTCGCCTCCAGTCCCGAGATCTGCTCGCAAATTACTTCCAAATACAACCTCCCTAAAACCGAGCAGATTGGAAAATCACTACTACCAATTACCGGAGGCCAAAGCATGATATCTATGAATGGAGATGAATGGAAGCTTTGGCGAGGGCTCTTCAACCCTGGCTTTAGCGCCGTCAGCATGATGGAGAATTTGCCACATATCGTGGATTGCGTTCAGGTATTCTGCGAGAAATTGCAGGAACAAGCAAGCAACGGTATTGTCTGCTTGGATGAACTCACCACACGACTCACCATGGACGTTATTATCAAAGTCACCCTGTAAGCACAGCAACTGCACAGATAGTTAAGGAGCTTACATCTACTAGCGATGCAAACCTCGATTATCAGCGATCAGATAACGCTCTGGCTACGGCGCTAGGTTACATCACCCGCTGGCACTCGTTCTGGGATCCTCGGATTCTAATGCATCCACTTCGACCCTTCATTCAGTGGTACTACGGGCGCGTAATGAACACCTACATCCGTGTCGAACTACAGAAACGGTTCGAAGAACGGAGCTCAACAGCTACCGCTAGGGGTCCTGGTTGCAATCGATCCGTCATTTCTCTCGCACTCGAAGCGTACATGGCAGACCAGTCACAGAAGAGCCCTTCCACTCCAACATCAAAGCTCGATGACCGTTTTGCTCAATACGCAACTAACCAGATCCGTCTTTTTCTCTTTGCGGGCAACGATACAACATCTTCAAGCATCGTATACACATATCATCTTCTTTCCAAAAACCCCGACGCCATGGCAAAGCTAAAGAAGGAACATGACGATATATTTGGCCCTGATGCGTCCAAGGCCGCAAATCTCCTCAAAGAGAAGCCCGCGTTGCTAAATCAATGCCGCTACACGCTCGCGGTCATTAAAGAAACGCTTCGCCTCTATGCTCCCGCGTCAACAATGCGTGCACCGTCAGCTGGTGTAGTAGTAACCGATCGGCACAACAACAGTTACCCCATGGATGCCGTTGGCGCGACAATCGTTCATCCAGCAATTCACACAAACCCGCGTCTCTGGCCACGCCCTCTCGACTTTCTCCCAGAGAGGTTCCTTGTTGATGCCGGCCATGCTTTATATCCACTGGCTGCCGCTTATCGCCCATTTGAGCAGGGACCCAGAGGGTGCATAGGGCAGACGCTCGTATATTCGGAGATGAAGACTGTGTTGGTTATGACTGCGCGTACTTTTAAGATTTCGCCAGCGTACGAAGAGTGGGATAAGATGAAGGTGGTCAATGAGGGATGGTTGGACCGGCTGGGCAAGGGTATGGGACTTGTGAAAGAGGGTCCAAAGACTGTGCATGGGGATAGGGCATATCAAACAGACAAAGCGGGGACGCATCCTGCGGATGGATATCCGTGTCGGGTTGAGCTGCTGGGTACCTAGGCCATTGTAAAAGTGACTTGATACGCAACACCCCAAATATATCATCCAGACACAAGTTATCGATTACTCGTCAGCGCAGATTATACAATACTGCTCTCCCGATGTCCTGAATGGCTGTTTCCCCACCGTTGGTGCAGAGGACTGTAACCGGCACTTGTATCTCCTCGTAATCCTAGCTTGTGCGACCTTGCGTCCAACTTCACGAATCTCATCCTCAAAAGTGAGTCAGGCTATGGTTCATGCGTTTGGAATCACCGCAATGTGTCGTAGATCGTACGTATGATATGGGTAACATTACAATATAGAACTGTTAGATTTCGCCCATGGTGGCTTGGCGGTCAGCGCAAACGCCTACAGTGAACACTTTCCCCCAAGGCCAGACTAGGCTGACATGGAGTCTGGGATTCTTGTGCTTGTGCTTGTGCTTGTACCTCTGTGTCTGAACTGCGCTCTCCTCGTATTGAGACTGGATAGGAGATGGATGGATGGATGTGGTGTATACGGACTGAGTTTATACTGGGTACATGGTGATGGTAGTAGTAGTAGTAGTAGTAGTAGTAGTAGTAGTAGTAGTAGTAGTAGTAGTAGTAGTAGTACAGAAGTAAATTGTATCACTATTCTTTCCTTCTTCATCCCTTGTTAGACGTGTTTTGGGTGTCTTTTGCGAAACCATGTCGTGTATGCGTTTGGGGGTATCGTGGCATCGCCGCGGAATCTTCACGTGGAAATGCTCATATGCTGGGTCTTCGTTGAAGCATCCATAATAACACACAGTCATACCTAAATACCATCAAAGAACCCCCCCCCCCCCCCTTTCCATACGAAGAAAACACCACCACAGACAGTCGCACCTTTCCCATCCCCACCCATCACCCATCACCCCCCTCCCCCCATGCGTCAAAACCGCCAGAACATTCCAGACTTCGCACATGCAACGACGACGACAACGACGACGACAACGAACCATACATACATACATGGCGGTACCTGTCGTACCTGTACCGCGGACTGTGGACTGCAAAGTCGCGATGACATCGAATCGGATCGGATCGGATCGAATGGAATCGGGCTGTCACGTTTTACAGCATCTACCACTGCCACTGCCACTGCCACTGTCGGGCCCACCATCGGGAGACCAGGGCCGGAGCGGGGCACCTCAAACGGAACTGGACGGAACTGAACTGAACTGGATGGAACTAGATAAACCACACAGCAAGCAAAAAAACGGTTCCCTCCCGTCATTCCGTCGTTCCGTCGTCCCGCCGTTCCAATCGAAATGCCATTTGACCCTCCTGGTATCCACCTACCTACCTACCTACCTACCTACTTACCTCCTACCCGTCCAACGAGCATCGGCAACACAAAGGAAAAAAGGCCACGGATGAAAAAGCATGACGAGGCATCACACCAACGTCGCACATCACACATGACGCATCACACATCACACGCAAGCACAAAAACAAGACCGAGACTGAGAACAAAAACCACAACTGCGAACAAGAAAAAAGGACGTTTCAGTCATTCCATTCACTTCACTCCACCCCGAATCGACTCATAGTCCCCAGAGTTCCACTCCAGAGTCCCCACAGTCCCCCAGCAAGCAAGCAGGCAAGCAAGCAAGCAACATCAGGAGCGTGCACGCCCTTCCCTCCCCCCCAAAACGCCAAACGAACCCAACCCCGCGCAAAACAAAAACCACAAAGGAGCGGAAACCCCTCCCCCCAAGGACAAAAACAGATCCTCCAACAGCTAAGCAAGATGCCCACAAAGGGCTTACATAACGGGGGGTATATAATAAGGTTAGAGAGAGATAAAGAGAGAGAGAGAGAGAGAGAGAGAGAGTGAGCCATAACAAAGAACATTAACAAAAACAAAAGGACATAGGACACACACACACACATGCAACCCAAACCAAGCTATATCAACCCAAACCATATCAAAAATCCCAAGTTAAACATCAGTAAAATAAAAAAGGGTTGAAAAAGTGGAAGAAAGACTGTATATGATGGGATGGGAGGAAAGGATTCCTCCGTACTATGCGCCAAAGATCGCCGAAGCACCATCCCTCACACGCCGACCCGGCGATACCAGCCCGGTCGGCCGACTTTTGGTAGTTGCAATAGAGAAATCTAAGACTGGGTTCCTGATAAAATGGGGATGAACGCTGACTGACCGAGAATAGAATGATGGTGGAAAAAAGTAAAAAGGACAGGGTAGAAGGAACGATTGTAGAAACAGTGAAATGAGCATCCATCCATCCATCCATCCATCCAAACGTGGCGTGTCATCGTAGTAAGAGGTCAAAACGGCCCGCAACCTGTTCGCGACCGCGAAACAGCTCAGGGGAATGTGGAGAAATGCTTCGACGAGAGAGATCCATCTACATGCTCGAGATGGGGGGATCCAGCGCCCCGCCCAAGCTGTACATGGTCTTGTCCAACGTCTCGAGATCCATCATGCCGCTGTCAGGGTAGAATAGCATCATGTCGTCCATGTCCATAGGCGGAAGCGTGACGCCGAGGTTTTGAAGGTCTTCGGATAATTGTGCGTCCAACGGCATAGGCTCGCCGTTGGTGATGGCCAACCAGGCATCTGGCATATCCGCATCCTTCATGGAGAGATTGATCTGAAGATTATCGTTCTCGGATATGTCGGACTGTCTGGTAGACGGCGTGTCCTTGGGTGACGAGTCGGGGGTGTTGAGCGGAGAAGTGGGGCGGGAGCGCAGAGCCCAAGAGTGGTCTTCGTCCTTGAGGTCCAACACGGTGAAAGGACCGTTGGCATCGAGACCGGAGTAGATGTCGTTGCAGGAGAAGTCGAAGAGCGAAGTGGGGATAAGAGGTTGTGCTTCCTCTTCCTTTTCCGGTTCGGGGACGCTGGACGCTTGAGGCTCTTTGGGAGCGACCTTGGTGATGCTTGCCGGTGTTGCCTTTGCAGGCGCTCCGGTGCTTGGTGTCGCGACCTTGGTTGTGGCCTGCGGTGTCTTGAGCAGGCTCGTCGAAGGAGAGCCCCTGACACCAGTCTGAGTCGGCATGCGCGCCATCGGTGTGGCTGCTTGCGGGCCAGCGGGTGTGGCGGCCGTCGGAGGCACACCTGGCGTTTGCCCGGTTTTGGCTGGATGTGGCAGCGCCCGCGGTGCCGGTGGAGCAGATCTGGGACCACGATTCGCAGCGGCTGCATCTTGCTTGGGCTGGCCCGTCTTGGGGTCAATCTCGAGGAAATCTGCCATGGAGTCGAGCGCAAATCGTAACGGATCCTCAATCCTGGCGTGGGCGTGGTTGGCATGTGTCTCCAATTCGGCCTGCGTGTCGAATCCCCGTACGGCATACTCGCAGTCCGCATTTCCGCACCTAAAAGTAGGCTTCGGCGGCATAGGCTTCTCCGGCGGCGCTTGTCGCTTGAGCTCTGGAGAGCCTCCTTTGCCTTGATTGATTCGTGGGGAGGGCTTTGTTCCGAGGGTAGGCGGCGGTCCGGTCTTCTCCAGCTTCTGCCGCTTCTTATCGGGAATGGCCAGATGCGTGATGGTCTTCGCGCCTTCGGGATATATCGGGTAACCGTGAGGTGATGATTTGTCGCCAAATGAAAAGGGAGGTTGGCTCGCAGTCGGTGCCGGAGGGGCCTTGGGCTGATTGCGGTGTATCTGCTCGTTGAGTTTCAGGTTGGCGGCATTAAGTTGAGCAGGCTGGTTCGGATTCTGGGTTTGAGGTTGCTGCTGTGGTTGCTGAGGCTGCTGCTGCTGCTGCTGCTGCTGGGTTTGCTGACTCGCCATTCTCGTCAAAACCTTGGACACAAACCCGACGACCTGGCGGATGTGACCCGAGAACTCTTTGTCAGATATCGTGAGTTCTGGATGAAGAGTTCCATCGGCAGGATTCAGCTGCCTCAACAGCGCACATCGAGCTCGAATAACCGTCCTGGCAAGGGTCTCGTACTCGACCGACTCGTAGGTTACGAGAAAAATGCGCAATGCCTGTTCCACCTTGCGAATGATGTGGAACTGCTCCTTGATGTGCTTCTCCAATTGAACGCGGACATCGGCTGCCATATGCACCGGGGGACCTCTTGGAAGCTTCTGTTCTTCTTCGGTGCACATCATCTTGAATTTCCTTTCGCGTGCCGGATCCCTCATCCTGGCTCCGAGCTCCTCTTTGCTGGGCATGCGAGGCTGGACTTTGTTGTTCGAGGCATCTTGAGCCTTCATCAAATTGGCACGCATCTGTTGTTGCTGATTTGGAGTTGCCTTGGATATTTGCTCTTGAGTCAGATTGTGACCTTGTTGCGATCTCGAAGGTACCATGGTGGGAGCTTGAGGAGCCATGTTGGAAGAGGGGCCATCGTTTCCATCTCCGGAATCGTCGTTGGGTCGCTTCAAGCCCTTATTTGCATGAGTTGTAGGGGTCGGCTGACTTGCTTGTGGAGGTTGCTGTGGTGGGCCGGCTGGTTTGGCTTGAGGCGTTGTCTGGGCAGGTTGGGGTTGTGTTGTGGGCGGGCGAGATGTTTGAGCCGATTGAGCAGGCATGGCGTTCTGTTGTTGTTGTTGTTGTTGTTGTTGTTGTTGCCCTTGACCGCGCGATTGAGCTTGAGCTTGCATTGCCTGTTGCTGTTGCTGTTGCTGTTGCTGATGCGCCTGAAGCTGCGTTTGTCTAGCAATCCTCTTTTGGTTGCCAATAAAGTGGCGAAGTTGATCATCAGTGGCGCCGACTTGATTGGGGTTGAGCCTCTGTCGGAAGCTTTGTATCTCTTGGGGGGTGACCGGGGGGAGTGGCATATTGTGCACGTTCGGTGGTTGCTGCGGAGTGCGGACGGAGCCCGGCACCATCTGAGCTGGCGGTGCATTGCCACCCATCATGTTCTGCTGAGGACGCTGGCCGGCCATGCCATTCTGCGGCGGCTGTTGCTGTTGTTGCTGTTGTTGCTGTTGATGCTGCTGCTGCTGTTGATGTTGCTGTTGCTGCTGCTGTTGCTGTTGCTGTTGCTGTTGCTGTTGCTGTTGCTGCTGCTGTTGCTGCTGCTGCTGCTGCTGATGGTACTGGAGTTGGTGGGCAGATGTCGGCGGCGCGCCCATCCGCGGATCGCTCAGCGCATGGCTTGCATGTTGCGCCTGTTGCTGCAAGACCTCGTTGATGTTCTCGATCTTGGGGAAACTCGGCGGCGGCGGCGGCGCGGGATAGATGGGCGTGTAGTGCGGTTCCTCGGAGCCTGGCGGTGGAGGGTATTGCGACGCCATCAGGTGTGTCGGGATGAAAGCTCGCGTCGTCCGAACCGATGATCTCCCGCAACGACGGAATGCCTCTCTCAGTACTTTAGTATTACTCAGGCTGCGTGCCAGAGTTAGCAGCTAGTTCGCCGGGGGAACATTTGGGGATGTTCTTTTCGATCCCATTCCCCACGCGTTACAGTCGCCGAGTTCGACCGTGCCATGCGCAGCAACTTTTCCGAGCGGACCGTAGCTCACTCACCTTGTTCTGCCTGGGGCGTGCCTCTCTGTCCCTGTCCACGTCTACCTCATGACCATGGCCGGGGAAACAAAAATGGGGAATGCATGCAGGGAAAAAAGCTGGGTCGTCGGGGACGCTGCGGCCATTCTATACCCAACCCAACCTCCCAGGAACGATATCGTACTAGTACGTCGGTCCCAGAGAGCGGAGTCATCATGACCACCGGATTCATGCAATACGCGCAAATACAACAAGCCTCGCATTTGGAACTCATGCGCCTCACTGCCGGCACTGGTGCTGCAAGCTACCCCAGACTCCCGCAGTAAGACACTGTCATCCCAAGTTGCTTCTGTCTGTCGGGGTGTGACAGCTCTAGCAGCCAATGGGAGCCCCAGCGTACCTTGTGACGATCGGCGTTCGAGCTGCACATCACGTGCATCTCTCCCATCTCTCCCATCTCTCCCAGGGAGTTTCAAGCTTTCAACCTCTCAAGCTGGACCGACTGCTTTGACCACGCCATCGATAGACGCCCGTTATACATACTGCCTACATGCAGGATACGCCCATTGTACATACTGCCTACATGCAACAAGATACGCCCGCTAATCGCTGCAGCCGAGGCATGGTGGAAATACCCACACCCCAGATTCCTGATGCGCCAATTCGTCCAGCAGTCCAACGCCGCCCGTTACTCTCACCAGCCGTCTCGTATCTGTCACTCGCTGTCACCTAGGCAGGGGACACCAAGTCAGCAAAGTCGAGGTCCCAGGGTTGCGTGTTGCAAATGTACAATACGGCGCATGCCCATGAATGTACTTACTGTCAGAATCGTCGTTTCGGCACGGGGGCTTGCACGACTTGGACAGCGAAATGTCCAGGATATCGCTCTTGGGTCCTGCATCGATGTATTTCCTCAAGCACCATCCACTGAACGACCCAGTCAGTCCACATCTCACATACATCTCCGACGCTGGCAATACTCACATCTGAACCGCTGTGAAAGACTGCTCGCCCAAGGGACTGATCTGCTTGCCCTTGACGAAAATCAACTGGTTCTGGCTGTCTTCACGGTCGTACACTTTGTCTGAAGAGCCCCATGCAATGATGGCGAGCTTCGAGGAGCGCTTCTGCGCCGTGGCATACGCCGTGGACCGCTCGAAGCCCTGTTGCGCGAGGCCCTGCAGCAGGTGCTCGTACACCTTCCGCGGCACCTTGGTCGATGAGGGCTCGTTCGTTGGCCAAGTCGTGATGTTCAGTGTGACGAGATGGGGAAGTTCACCCAAGCAGTTCTGTTGGCGTCGTCAAAACTCTGGTACTCTTTTTGAAAACACCGGGTTTGCACGCCATCTGCCGTGGCTTCTACTCACCTCGAAATTCACAAAAGAGTCTTGCTTGCTCCGAATCAGGCTGACAGGTGGGAACCCGACCGAGACTTGCTCAAGAAGCGTGCATTCTTTGCAGATTTGCGAAAAAGACAGGTAATCGTAAATCAGCTCGTCGTCGCAGTCTTCGCTCGGGCCAGCATGAACATTCAACTGCTTCAGCGACTTGCTGTGCCGTATGATGCCCGCCGCCGCCGGCATATTCTTCACATAGCCCATGTCGATCGTCAGGTTCTGGATACCCGAGACCAGGCACAGGAAGCCATCCAAGGCCCCGATGCCATCCTGCTCGTGATTGTCGTCGTGCTTGAATTCCAGCGTCTCCAGCTTGTCCGGAAGCAGGGTGCTCCTGCTCAGCTCCGCAAAAAAGGCGTCTGCGCCCGGACATGCAAAGACCTTGATGGATGTGACGGAGTGGAAATTGATGAGCTTGCAGTACGTGGACGAGGCGTAGCGTAGACTGATCTTCTGGAACGTGACGTCCTTCAGGGCCAGCGGTGTACACTTGTCGAACGGTTGCATATGACTGAACATGGTCGATGTAATCAGCCCTGGCCCGGTGCTCGAATCGTTGAGCTCGCGATTCGGGATGGACGATTCGCTCTCCTCGAAGGACGCGTGCAGTGTAATCTTCTCCGCCTTGGGCGAGTTCTTGAGAAGCATGTGGCAAAAGTCCAAGACCTCGCGGGAGTCCGGATACAGGCCCAGCTTCCGCACGTTCTGGAACGTCTTCTCAAAGTCCGGTATCTTCTGCAACTCCTCCAGCGCCTGGGATTCAGGGTACAAAGTCAGCAGAGCTCACCCAGACGAGCGGGCACGAAATACGCACATTCTTCTCCAGCGCGATGCCCTCAAGCCACTTCATCTGCTTCTGCTTCTTGTACAGCAGTACCAGGTTATCATGGTGGAAGGGCGACCAGGGATGCCACGAGAACTTCTCCAGTATATTCTCCGGCAGCAACTCGAGGATCATGCGGATCGCAAAGTTGGCCTGTTGAGACTGATTGCACTTGTCAACCACATTGGCCAGGTACAGGTCCAGCTTCCGAATGTGTGGTAGGCCGATGTTCTTTGGGCTGAGAAAGGCACCCAGCCGTGTGTCGTCGGGGGAGCCAACGTCGAGCGTGACTTCGCGGTAGAGCGGGCGCACGGCGATCTCGCGGAGCTGCTTGCAGGCGAGGCAGACGTTTTTGAGGTCGGTTGGCCGAGTGATCTGGAAACACGGGTCAGCTGCTGTAGGCCCCGACCGTCGCGATGGTCCCGCATCGGAACTGAGGCAAAGCTATACCCAGTATGAGGCAGCAAAAAGTGTAGCCAGGCCAGCCTTGCACCGCACATCCGCACACTTACCCGCTCCACAATGAGTGTTTTGATGTCCGTCGACAGGTCCATGAAGCTGATTCCAGCCATGTTGAGTTGGAAAATGGCGGCGGGCGGGCGAGAATGTTCGAACGGAAATGTTTCGCGGGGGTGAGCAGGTCGCCGCACGAAGCGTGGATCAGCGATAGCGGTGAGGGGAGCACGGCCAGCTGCGAGGGGGGACAGGAAAGGCAGGACGTCTGCAGGATTCCAGTGTCGGGGGAGCGTGTGGACCAAAAAATACAATGTAGATGCGGGAAGGGTGAAGGTATAGACACTGCCCTGCTGCCTTGCGGGTGCTGCTGGGTTATCAACCAGCAGGAAGCAAGTAGCTCTCAGCCTCACGCAGGCCGTCTGTAGCCCCCGCCAGGCGCCGCCCCACGCCAATCATGTTTCCTGGTGGACGTGCTGTGGCTCTGTGCAATTGACATGTCACACCGCAGACTTGCATGCCGCAGGACCGGTCGGCTGTGTTCGGCCGCAGCTACAAGCAAAGTGCAGCTCTGGACGGACATGCGTAGTATTTGGTGGGGGTGCACGTCCCACTCCCTCCCTGCTTGCGGGTAAGCGTGTATCCTCAGCGTCGGCGTCGGCGTCAACAACAATTCACAGCTTGGGGCGCAGAAACGTGATGGTTGAGTTTGAGGGTATCCTATCGATGGATCTATCATGTGCATGCCGTGGTCCATCGACTGCCATGCGACCCCATCTAGATGCGCCCACCCAGCACCGAGCAACCGCCCAAAAAAACCCCCCAAGAATGCGCCGTTGAATGCCTGTTGTTCGGTTCAGACAAGTAGCCCCCATACACAAGAACGCCAGAACCCTATCGCTATGCAGGTCAGTCAAGAAAGAAAACAAGATTAACAAGGAAGCGAGCTAGGATGGTACGCCGCTGATTCCTAATCCTCGCTGGCACCGTTCTCGAACTCGTCCATCATGGCAGCCTCCAGCCCGTCGTCGTCGTCGTCGTCGGAATCCAGGTCGGGGCCCTCGCCCTGGGGATCGAAAACCTTGCCTTCGTCGTCACCCTGCTCTTCTTCGGGGCCCGTTGTCTCTGGGCTGGGCAGACCCGACGATTTCTCTGCATTTTCCACGTTCGTCAGCGATGTGACTCGCTCCATGGTACGCCTCTTTTTCTTTTGCAGCCTGGACGACGTACTCTTGACGCTGGCATCGCTGTCTTCTGCTTCGCTTCCCTCGTTGGACTCCATTGCACCACCGCGTTTCCGCTTCTTCTTCGATTTGGTCTCGGACCGTGTGCTATCCGCAGAGCGGATGCTCTCGGAGTCGGAAGCGCTTGCGCCATCCGTATCATCGGATTCGTTCAAGAAGTCATCCAACTCATCGTTCATGGACTGCCATTTCTCGGCAGAGAAGTCGGCCTGAATGGGAGACTCGATGTTATCGTCACCACCTTCATCGCCCGTCGCGTCGATGCTGTCGTCTTCCACGTCTGCAATAGGAGACCCGTTTCGGTCCGCTTCATCAATCTCGATGAGATAGGGAAATTCTTCGACATGCTCCCACCTGGCGCAGCATTGGAACATCCATTCCGCGTTGACGATCTGTATTTGCTCGTATCGTGCGGCTTTCTTGACCTTGGTAGTTTTCCGCTCTGGATTTGCGATAACGTGAGTTGTGTGCTTGTTCACGCTGGTCGAGATTTGTGCGCCGAAGCTCTTAACCCACAGCGCAAAGTCGGAGCTGGCCGTTATTAGCGATTTTTTCTCTGGCGGAGACGAAAGTAACATACTTTTGGACATCGACACCCAGTGGGATAATGCCCGAGAAAACTATGACGCAGCCCATCAGGGTCTCCCGTTTGAGCCGAGGCATGATCTCTGCGACGTCGGGGATGAAGGTGTAGGCGGACCGTTTCTTTGGACTCTTCTGACCTTTGAGCTCTGCCACACGACTTCCATGAGGCACAACCTGATTTCTCCGGTACTCGTCGTAGAATGTCTGATGAACCAGTCGCAGATGGGCCTCGATTATCTCCAGGCCCCGATCATCGTCGTGCAGGACAGCATGACGATGTCTGTGGTGCTCTGTTGGCTGTGTGGCGCCATTCTCTGTGGTCTGTGTGATTTCGTCCACTTCAGCCTCTTCATCTTCCTTGTCAAGAACAAGCTGTTGTTGCAGCAGAGGTCGCTCGGTCTGTTGGGTGATGATCACTTTCTCTTGCTCCTTGACCTGTTGTTCAAGGCTCTCTTCGCCACCTATGGACAGGAGCTGTTGCTCTATATCTCCGAGGGCGCCGTTGGTGGGAGCCTTTGGCACAGTCTCGGCGGGAGAAGCTGCCACGGAAAAGGTCGAGGCAGGTTCACCTTCCGCCTTTCCTTCCGTTTTGGTGGCTGTATCCACCGCTTTGCCCGTCGGGGATTGTGTCACCAGCTCTTGCTGCTTGGGCAAAAAGCTAGCGTTGATATCTCCGGCACCAGGGAAGAAGTTGAAAACGGGCACGCGCACCAAGTTCTCGCAGTATTGCCAGATGTCGGCTCGGTCATCGATGATGACGGCCATGTCGGTTTGGTTGGGAAATAGCCGGCTCAGGCTTTTGATCTTCTCTCCATAGTTCTCGTCGCGACTCAGAATGCGCTCGCCGAAGTACCTCCGTTGGGGATCGATGATCTTGCATACCTCCTGCGCATAGGCCCTCGTGGCCATGGTGTAGACATGCATCTCGTACAGCTTCGACATGTTCTCCAGGAAGTCCACCAGTCCGGGACGCATCTTGACGTAGTACCAGCTCGCCACTATGTGGGCAGCATTGTCATCCGCGAGCTGAAAGCCCTGGACATCCTTCACGGCATCGTAGTTTGGGTTTTCCGGGTCGGCTTGCCACTCGGCAATCGTTCGCTCGCACGTCGTGTGGATGACGGTCTGGTCGAGATCGACGATGAGGGAGAGTTTCGTCGCGCTCAGAAGGCGTTTCTTGGAGTCCTCTTCGGCGCGCACAGCCTCCTTGTGGCTTATGAGCAAGGCCGTATTGTCGTGCGTCATGTTGACCGTCGCGCGCTCCGAGTTGAGCTCCTTTGTGAGGTAGTCGACTTCGGTCATGTCCAGGCCGCACTCGGCGCAGAGACCGCCAAACTGGACTTCGTGTGTGCATGGCTCTTCGATCTCCAGAAGCTGGATCCCGGCGCGATCAATGACGGCGCCCTTCTTGATGTACCATTTCTTCACTATGCCATCCAGCGACGCCTCGAAATGCACCGGGAACTTCCTCTTGACCTGCGCCGGCTCACCCCACTTGTCGGTCTCATCCACCGTGGTTTCGTAAAAGTAGACGAAGAGCCGGTCGGATCGCTTGACTTGGTCGTGAACTTTGCGGTCGAAGTCGCCAACGGTGATGGGATAGTGCAGATTGGGGGGTGATATTATCTTCATGCCGGGTTGCAGACGCCCACGCGAATCGACAGAGTGTGGATGGCGGCGGTGGTGTAGCTAGGCGCGTCGCGGTCCAGTCGGCGCATTCGGGGAAGTGTGGAGTCTGGGGGGGGTTTGAAGCTCGAGCGCAAGCTTTGGGGTCGTCTCCTATGATGAATTGACGATCACTCTCCAGGCATATGCCTGCAGTGTGTTGCGTGTGTTGCGCTGCAGTTGCAGGTGCCCCTGGTACTGTGGGCTTTTCGACGACACGAGAAGGCTTGGGCGTGCGCTTGTCGCGTAGTGGAGTGCAGTGTAGCAGGGAAGGGAATACCGCAGCCACGGCGCAATGGGAAGAGGGGTTGTGCGGAGACAAATGGGCGCGGGCGTGGTCGAGGTGGTTCCAATGACACTTTTGGGATGGCGTTACGGCGGCTTGAGCTTGAGCTTGAGCTTCCCTTGGAGGGGTTCGACCAGCCTATTTGTATCGGCAGCACCTCCAGCTAGCGCCTTGGCATCGCCTCCAGCATCACGTGCCGTTTGATCGCTCTAGCTTGAGCACAAAGAACAGCCAAGTCGGTCCTCTCTTCTTGCAGGTGCAGCGTCGAGAGCGGCCTGATGACGGTCCGGAGGGGATGCGCGGCTGCAGCACCGTTACCACGTTGAAATTCCCGATTCTGGCAACCGTCTTGTCCTCGAAACTTCCAAATTATCGCCATTCGTAATTCCTGTATAACATGTGCCCGTAGATATTACCCTGCCCATGACGTGAAACTCCCACATCACAACCCTTCCGCCCCTATGAAGCCCGCGCTCGAGGTATCTAGCGGATGCAAATTATACAGGCCCCAATCGTCGCGTCGTGACATCTATCCCAAAAGAAAAACGTGTGTTGACAACCATCTAATCTCGAGATGCAGATTGAGATGTGCGGCCCATGTTCCTAGCACCCTTCAACACCACACTGCCCAACACCAAGGATCCCCCACCAATCCGTGAAGCGTCCTGGCTCATCCCAGCAACTCCAGGCCCGATTTCGTAAGGGTGAGGTTGATCGCCGTCGTCGTCTTCGACTATAGTCCAATCATCAAAGTCGTCATCATCGAAGTGGTCGTCTTGATGCTTGTGCCTCTTGACCATTGCCTTTGCACGGTCCAGCTCGCGGTAGATGGTCTGGATGGCAACCTGTGTGCCGTTGTCCTGTAGCTGTCAGTATACCTCCCTACACTTCGTGCGTGGTGCCTATGCTTACCTTGCGGATCTTCTCGCCGAGCACCTTCGCCTTGATGATCAGTCGCTGGCTATTCGTAGCCTCCCACAAACAGCGACTGAAGACACTCGTGTTGACTTTCTTCATCCAGATACCGACCCCGAGGTCCTCAACGCGGGAGGCGAAGAAGAATTGATCTCCAAAGAAGGGCTTGATGATCGTCGGTATCCCAGCTCGTAGACTGGCTCCAGTTGTTCCCGATCCGCCATGATGAACAGCGGCATCCATCTGCTTGAAGAGCCAGTCATGAGGAGCTTGCTTGATTTGGAAGATCTCCGGCGGCAGTGGGACTTCAGGCTTCGTTGCATCATCCTTTGGGTTCAGCCTGTCGGACCATCCTTTGGACAAGACGCAGCGTACGTCTGCCTTGAGCACTGATTCGACGACAGTCTTGGTCAACTTGGCAGGATCATCGATGACAATGGATCCAAATCCGACGTAAACGAGCTTCTTGCCGTCTTTACGAGCTTTTGAGATGAAAGCCGCAAGCTCAGCAGGTGGCTCGTACCTGTCAGCCTCATCCAAAAACCAATACCCAGTCACACGAATCCAATCAGGCCAGTCAAGCGGCGGTGGGACTACCGCAGGGCTGAAGTTGTACAAGAAGGGCCGGTAGTTGGCTTGCATCTTTGCCTGCGTCGTATTTTGCAATCCAAGCTCGGAGCGGCGCCACTTGTTGACTTGGCCAGATATAGCCGTCCAGAAGATCTTGTCAAAACCGACGTATGTGAGCAGGTTGATACCCCCGCCCATCTTCTTCTCGGATACAGAAAAAGCATGCGGGTAAGCCCGGGTGCGGCTCCAGGGCATGGTGAAAGCACGGAAATACGGAATTTCCAAAGCTTCGGCAATGTGAATGCCGGCCATCGCGCTAGGGCTCTCGATCAACAAATCAGCACCTTGACATGCCCTCCATGCTGACCTGCAAACATCATCGAGCCAACCCCGGAACTTCGAATTGGCCTCCCTCATGAAGTTGAATGTGAACATGCCATGTTCAACGCAAATCCTCATGAGCTCTGCAGGATTCCCATCCACTGGCGCAAAGTCAATACCATGCTCCCTCACCCAGGGTTCAAACTCGGCGTGGGTTGCTATTTTTGGTACATGTCCCTCCTTGATGAGGTCTTTGCAGAGGGCGATGTAAGGCTGAACATCCCCTCGAGAACCAATAGTCAGGCAAACGATTCGCAGCGACTGCGGGGGCTTAAAGTCGACGATCGATGCCAACGGATCATCAAACACGAGTGGGATTCGGTCATGTTCAGCGGCGCGGGCAACCTGTACCGAGGGAGTATCATCGGACCCACTACCCTGGCGAGCTTCTTGTAGGAGGTCATGCTCCGCTTTCGCCACTTCAGCATCGCTGTCGGTACCACTGGAAGAAGATCGCTCCTCTTCAATGTACTTGGTGCTCTCCAAAGTCCGCAGAATAGATATTGCGCACTCATCTCGATACTCGGCTTTGGAGAATTCAAAGAAGAGCTCTTCGTGACCTCTGATGACGACAACAAGCCCATGGTAGCCGAGGCGGAAGCCCTTCTCTTTGCTCACATTTTCAATGTCGCGCATGGGTAGGATGATCTGCTACAGTGAGCTACGTTGTTGAGATTATGGTGGAACGCTTACCTTCGTCTTCAAAGTGGGCATCAAGCTCCGGAAGCAGAAGTACCGGCCACTGATATAAATCTTCCCATAGTTGGGTAGAATGCGCTGCAGCGACGCGAAATACGATGATTGCAGCTGCTCCGTCTCGGGGAAGGCGAAATGCTCGCGGAAATGCTCTGCTGCCTTGGCCGCGTCCTCGTCTTCTTCCAAGCCATGAACCTGGTCGTGCGGCTGTAAACCGTCGGCGGTGTTGTAGTGCTTTCGGCCGCCCGCCAGCATGCCTGACACCTTTTCATAGTAACCCATTGATTCGGACGCAAGCAGTGTTCCCATTCGCCTTGATCGTGTGCGTAGAAATCCTGCGAGGCCTGATGCTTGTTTGAGTGGGTATGTGGCGATGTCCTGTAGCGCAGATGATGATGTTGACAAGCGGGAATTCATGTGCTGCTCGTCTTCCAAGTCGGGCGTGCCAAGGTGGGCATGCCCGTTTGGTGATATGGAGCGTTTGTTCGGGAAGTGTGGCGCTTTCAGGTGAGGCTTTTTGCCGTTTGACGAACGGGTTGTGTCGTGCGAATGTCTCGTGAGATCTGACCTTTCCGACGGAGCAACACCTGCGGATGCGAGGGCGGGGGCATTGAACACGTCAGAACGACCCAGAATTTGGCTAGCAGACGCACTGCTTTCATCGATGGACTGGATAGCAGCAGAAGATTCTGTGCCTGGGTCGATGGAATTGGTCGCGGAATCGGATATGTCTTGAGGTTTGGGCGAAAGTGGAGATTTGTCACCAGGCCGACTCCTCGACTGCTTCTCCTGACGGGTGCCGCTAAAGCTACGGCGAATCTCATGGCTCGGACGTCGGAAAATACGACTTGCATCCGTGCTACGACGCGCATCAAGACTTTTCCGATTTACATCCAAGCTCGAACGAGAATCTGCACTCGGCCGCCCGACAAGTGGCGCCGGCAAGGGTGAAAGTGTCGCGCGTACATTCTCCTCGATGTATGGGGCACTTATGGGGCTACCCGGTATCCCGGTAGGATTAGCCCTGGTTGACGAATCTGTTGCTGTTGGTGTAATAACGCTTTGATCGCCTTGTCGTTGAGTTGGCTGGTGGTGCTCGTTGTCGTTGATCATGATTCGAAGGACCGTGAGTGCGTCCTGACCGTGGTGGAAGAACGAAAAGAAGTACTATCAATGTGTTAGATCAACACCGAACCATGGGACCGGTACAAGCACGTACCTCATCAATCGCGTACGTCTCATCATTGTCGATCACGCGGACTTTGACCGTTTCAGCAAAATCGAGAATCGTACTTTCTTCAATCTCCAGTACGTTTTGTATGGGGAGGGAAATCTTGACGCTATTGCCCTCGTTGTGCGTTCGAAAGATGACCTTCTGAATCGAACGCACCCATTCCTTTGCGCTCACGGCACTATCCGCTTTAAACTGATATCTTCGTTCGTCGGTGGTCACAACAAAAATGGTCTCATCCTTGTTTTTGTCCTTTGTGTCCGACACTTCGGCGGATATGGCGTACTGAAGGTTAATACGATTGCGGGGGAAGTACAACTCGGTGGGACTCGTGTAGTATGCGAGCACGTCGCCCTTCATGGTGAACCAATACCTGTTGTACTTTGAGCGACCGCGCTTGGAGAGATATCCACTCTTGCCGACGTCATGCTGCCAAATGTCAGAGCTGGTCTTGGAAAGCATCGGCCTGCCTTACGTGTTTCTTGGGTATATATGCGTAGAAGCAGATGTGCTTCTGGGTAATGTACATGTATCCTTGCAATAGAATGCTCTGCAACAGCCAGCAAGGGTACTCTGTTTCTGTCAGAACAGGCTTCCATGACCCCACGGAAGAGCATACCAGAGATGACTTCCTCCACATCCTCGAACTCGAATATCTGCTGCAACCGTTGTGCAAGGGTGACAGATCCCTTCCCCCTTGTCAACCCGGAGGTGCTCCCAAGCTTGCTTCGACGATCGAATGCGTGTCGCTTCTCGACATGTGTCTCCTGGCCGGGTGTGACTCTCGACTTGTGTCTCAGCGGCGGATTGTCTTGGGTTGGCTTGGGCGAATCATCTTGGGAGGATCTAGGTGGTAGGAACTGCGAAGACGACATACGGTCCGCAGATTGGGCCTCGGGTATTGTTTCCTTCTTACCCATCATATGCAGTTTGGGCAGGGACCGCAAGAGTTTGTGTTCCGACAACGTCTGCTTGTGATGTTTCTTGGAAGTCTTGCTATCTCCAGCATCCTCTGGAAGGGCCTGGAAGTCATGGGCTGAGCTCAGGCGGCTCACTCTTGCGGCTCCATCCAAGCTGTGAAACGGGATCTTCGGCTTGCCCTCGTCGTCACTATCGCCCGAGTCCACCTCTTCCATCCTGCCCAGATCGGTTTGTGACTGCTGACCGGCGCGAGCAATCATGGAGAAGATGGACTGGTTCATCGATACGGCATTGTTACGTTTGGGTGCCGTGACATCCTCCTCGGCATCGGCGCCATCTCTGAAGCGCTCCGGGATGTCCAACGACACCCGCTTCGACTCCCGGCGCTTCTTGGTCAGTTTGCGGCTGACCCGTTCTTTCCCCCGTTCTTCGGAAGCCATCGTGTGTGTGTATGGATGCGTGTAGGGGTGACGGTGACGGTGACGGTGACGGTGATGGTGGCAGTGACGGTAACAGTGACAGTCACAGTGACGGTGCCAATAACGGCGATGGCTCAAAGGACGGTGTACACCGCTGGCGGCTTCGACGGATGCTATAGTGAGCGTATAGTCGAACAGGCTGCTCGGGCAGTTGTTAGAAGATGCTTTCGTTCCATGTTGACCTGGAGTGAGTTGGAGAGTACGGACGCCTGACTACCATGACCTTGTGCACGTTCACCAAGCTCGTTTTAGCGCGCTGCATCTACCTGCAACTTCAACCACCGCCGCCAGATAAGCTCGCGAGGGTCCTAGGCACCAACAATACACTGCTTTTGCCTCAACACTTCTACGGAGGCCCCCACGGACTAACCTGCATGAAAAATGGCTGCAGCCCAATCTGCTCGGGATCGTAGACAGCGAATTTTCGCCGGATCACGTCTCGAGCCACGCAAAGCCACCCGGTACGTCACTCGCCATGCATATCGATAACGCCAGATTGGGCTAGCCGGCCTCATTTACAGCCCAACACACGCATTCATTCAAACGTTTTGCGAGGAAAGATAATGTGTGGTGAAGGACATGTATCCAAAAAGTTACATTTGAGTGTTCGTATAGTGACAGAAGCAGCCCGTAGACATAAGAGATACTGCCATTACTACAATCTGAGCCAGGCACGCTGCCAATACCCATGGATATGACCATCCAGCTACGCCTCCCAATATCAGGATGTAAATTTCGGAAACCGTTCAGCATAAGCTGTAGCTTACTTGGCCTTCGCAAGGCCGACAGCGTTGTTACCGAGATCGTACACAGAGTACCACTTCCTCAAGAAAGCATCACCGAGGATGGCAAGAGGGCCAACGGGCTCGGGGAAGTCCATACCCATGAAGGCAGAGATACATGAGCCCTGGACTTCGAGAATGTAATCAAAGGCAGAGATGGTGAAGTTGTGCCCAGTGAGAGTGAAGGTGAGGTCGGGCAGACCGTCACGTTTGTCGCACTCCACGGTGTATTGTCCGTTGAACGACTTCTTCGCGCCAATTTCCTTGTTCCTGTCGGTTGTTAGATACCAGTCAAGCGCTCACAACATGGCATCTACTTACAAAAGCTCGGCGATGGTAGAGGGAAGGGCAATAAGAGATGTTCCGGTGTCGAGAATGACACCAGTGTCGTCCAGCTCGGCGGTCTCCTTGCCGAAGGTGATCGCATCAAGCTCGACCTCCCAGTAGGCCTTCCGCCTCAAGGGGATCTTGGTGAGCTCGCCAGTGTAGTGGTCCTTGTTGATACCGCCAAACGTAGCCTCTGACTCCTGCTGCTCGTTGGTGTCACCCAGGTAGAAAGCGAACACGGGCTCGTCCAGCAGACCCTGCTCAATCATGTTGTAGAACGGCGGAACGATGCCGTTCACGCTGATGGTGTCATAACCCAAACCCAGAATGCCGTCGAACCTGCCGAAGGCGAATGCAAGGCCAGGCTCAGAGGTGGCCTCAGCGAAGTCCTGCTTCTTCACTTTCAGATCGCCGATCTGGAAGGTGTCCTGAGACACAAAACCCTCCAACGAGCCAGATCCGTAGCGGATGGCGAAGTCGGAGCCGTTCTTCTTGTATGTGGATGACGCTGACGAATCGTACTTGGTGTGGAGGTAGCAAGCGATCGAACTGCATTCCGTCGAGGGAACCCAGAGGTTGGAGCTGCCGGTGTCGAGGATGACCTTGAACTCCTGTGGGGGCGTGCCGAGAGAGACCTCTGAGAAGTCTAAATGTTGTCAGCTGCCGTACCAAAACGGTAATCAGTGGTGGCCACGTACACTGTGCGTTCAGGAAGTTGGTGATGGGGACGGGATGCTGTCCATCTCCGACATAAGGCGCCTTGAACACCTGCTCCATATGCGACTCGGTCTTGACGCCCATGTACTTCTGGCCCAGGGCCTTTACCTGCTCGTAAAGACTGGCTTGTTGCTACGTAGCCGTCAGATAAGCTCCAGCTATCGGTAGAGGGGTCGACGCCTATGCGCCATGCTGTATCGACACATGGCCGGATTCGGGCCGCACTCGCATCCCATCGATGGAGAGCACGAGCACATGATTGTCAAGGAGCTGTACATACAAGCTGGTCGGCCAACGGGACCTTCTTGAGCTTCATCTTGTGGACGCCGCCATGGACGCCGGAAGCAGCGGCTGCAGCCGCGAGGAAGATGGCCGTCTTCATGACGATGCTTGTAGATGGGCAAGATGAAGAATGGAGATGGGCGAGGGAGGTGCAAGAGACGGGTGTTGTTTGTGGAGGAGCTTCGGCGAGCTTGAGCGATGCGGGAGCTCAAGTGCTCAGAGTGGCTGGGGGCGTGGCAATGACGACTGGTTGCCGCCTGGTTGTGGCACGTGCGGGTTTCCATGGGACCTGTCGCCGCGTTCGGCTTAGCGCTGAAACGCTACCGTCGAACTGGGTTAGACGGTTCGAGGTACCTGCTTTGACCCACTTGGCTGCTGTATCGTGTGATGAAGTGGTATCTACATTACGTGTTCTGAACCTGGAGGAAACACAATCAGCCAGCAGTCCTATCTCCTTGGTCGTCTGAACGCCAAACCTTCGCCATAGCCAAGTAAGCGTACATTCCTTTCCAGCAGCGTTGTACATCAGCCTCACGTAGCGTGACGGTATAATGGAGGACTGTGCACAATAGCTGGGAGACAGATGCAAACAAGACGACGACGATGTGAGAGCAATGACGGGGAAAGAGAAAGCATCATCTGGATCGGAAGCTCTCGTCTTCCCCACCTCAGTGAGTATATCACCTGGAGACGGAACACGAGAACTTGAATATCTGCGAACTGGAATGCATTCTCTATGAGTAGCTGAGTTTTCATATATACGATGAATTCATTCCATCGTAAATCCGAAAGCCAGATGCGATTGTCGATGCGGTATTTGAGCGAGGCAGAGGGACACATAAAAACATTATGAAACTATGCGTGTCCTAGAGGTCATTCATCGCCCTACTAATCGTCTAGAAAGAGAGATTGGGACGATTGCCATGTCTTTTTAACTCGATTATTTGACGGCCGTAGTGCCCCATCGATCGAAATAGCCTTGTTTGTAAAAACGGGAACGTGGAGTGGCAAATCCATTGATCCGTTGATGTTTGGATAAACACCATCGACGACCTCGAATCCGAGCTTCTTAAGATCCCCCCCATCCCTGCCCGCTACTCTCCCACCACCCCAACATCTACTGCGCCACCCTAACACCCCCGCAAAAATATACAAGAGGCTCCTCTCCATACGCATCTACGCGTTAATGACGCCATCAGTGTCCCGCTGTCAGAAGTCCATAGCACCTTTTCTTTTTGTCCAGCAACCGGCAACGCATTATTCCCGCGTTGTGATTCTACTGCACGGACGGAGTCTACTGTATGTGCGGAGTCTACTGTATGTGCGGAGTCTACTGTATGTGCGGAGCGAGCCGTGAAGACCAAAGGCCAGAACGCCGTCTTCTTTCTTTTTCGTAGATTTGTTTTTGTACACGTGAGGGTCAATGGGTTGGCTTATTTTAGAATCACGGGAACTGAGTGATGCGGGTGCGGAAGCTAATGGCCAATTAGATGGCTCACGAAGTAGGGCACGCGTGGTCTAGATTTATAGAGTGATCTGAAAGGTCATGGACTATGAGTGGGGGGTTGTTGTTGTTGTTGTTGATTTGGCCTAGCTGCGGGTGCTCTGGGGCCTTGGGTATCCGTGATAGCGGACCTGGGGCCATCTGCGGAATGGATGCGTATGCAGCAGACATGGAGCGACCCCCGTTGCATGCTTGGAGTCACTGATGATTGGCACTTGTTGATTTGAGTTGTTGGACCCTGAGAATATTACATTGGTCAAGTTAGCGAATCCGGAGAACATCTAAACTAGGTATTCGATGCTTTCTGTAGAATACACGTTCAGAATATACTCACACCTACCACAGGGCATTGAGCGCTGGGTGCTAGACGTTAGACGCCCTGCCAGCCCGTGGTCGCCCTCTTCACGATTTGCATCTAAGACTTTCGGCCGTCTATTTTCCAAGCACCTTCTCCGCGACAGATACTGCAAGACGTCAGTGTATTGCAACACAGGTAAAGAGTACCACGCACCGTTCATGCCCGTGTTGTCTGATTCAACATGGGCTTCCTTGACCACGCCGTCTTCGGTGAGTAGGGCATAGCGCTTCGACCGGTCACCTCCAAAAATAGCGGCTCCCTCGAAAGCGAGATCTAGCGACTTTGTAAACCGCAAATCCGGATCGGCGAGGAAACGGATCTTGACGTATCGTTAGCTGCGGCGCCGTACCGTTGGGAACTCGTGGACTTGACGTCGCGACGATTGAAACCGCCAAGTAAAGCACGGGTAAGGTGTACATACGCCACTCGAACCCGCTGGATCGAGAGTCTTGGCCCATGCCTTCATACTACGAATCTATCAGCTCTGATTTTCAGCGGAACAACCAGTCCGGAGGCAGTGTGGAAAGGTCGGAGCTGACGAGCCGCAGAGCAGGTTGGGGTCGGGCCGATTGCAACCATCCTGTACATGATTCACATCCTGTATATCATGTAGATACTGGGCTGTACTTTGCCGGACTTACACGAAGGCGTCGTTCACTGGAGATGATGAAGCGTCAGCAAGCATTGGAAAAAGCCTATGTACACGTGCATCTGCTCCAGATGTCGCGTAGAGATTGATTAGACTGGAATAGTGCGAAAACACGTACCAGATACGACATATACTCGGCCTGCAGATTTGAGGCTGGGTGAGTTGATGTAGCCAGGAATGTGGCTCTCGGAGCATGCCGGAGAGAACGCTGCCGGTACGCCTGCATTCGTCCGTCAGTCAAGCCAGGCGATGTTTCCTGCAGTTCTCTGCGGGATGGTACCAATGATGAGACCCTTGCCGGTCTTCAGCTCGTCTGCGATCCTGACCTTGTTGCCTGGCGAAGACTCCATGAGCTCGACATCCGGAATCTTGTCACCGACCTTCACGAAGGTTGGCGCGGAGACATGGAAAAGGCGACGGGAGGAACTGCCAAGAGACGGCGCCAGCGGCAGGCGACGCATGGCGTGCATTGTAGGTAGGTGGAGTGCAGCGGTGGCGGAGCTGCGAGTGGCAACAGACCTGTTCTCCGCGAGAGGGGATAGCGGATTGCTGTTCCTGGCCTGGCGATGCTGCTACGGCTGCTGCTACGGCTACGGCTGCTGCTACGGCTACGGCTACGGCTACTGCGGACTGGGTTCGTGGAGGCTGGTTGGTGGTGGTGTTCGCGGTTTGGAAGGTTGTCTCGCGAAGCAGAGGCAAGGGGCCCAGCTGACTGGTCCCCCTAGGGGGATAAGATCTGCTGTGCGGTGGGAACCAAGACTACTTTGGGCAGGATTGGCGGGGCGAAGCGCGTGAGGTGTGAGACTCTCCTACCGTAGGCGCGGGCAGCCTGCCCGGACCGAACTCCGCTACTTGCACAGGGTGGACGCCGTCCCGTAGTAGCAGGAGCAGCAGCAATGGTAGCAAGGAGCAGCAATTGGGGCTTGCAAAAGGACACGTCCGGCTTCACGGGGACATGCTGTACTGGATGATCCCCAATTACGAGCATCATGTGTACCATCTATGTATGCGCCGGCAGGGCTCATGCCATTTGCTGTTTATGCCATTGATTAATCGCGCCTTTTCTTTTCGCACACCCTGGGAGCGGCTTGGCCTAGTTTCCTCTGCCGTCATCGCGCCGGCTCGGGCAATCGTCAAGCTTCAGGTACTCAGCGCCCCACCGAGGAGATTACCTCCCACCGTACAGTAGCT
Source organism: Corynespora olivacea (assembly GCA_019202945.1). Taxonomy (NCBI): domain Eukaryota; kingdom Fungi; phylum Ascomycota; class Dothideomycetes; order Pleosporales; family Corynesporascaceae; genus Corynespora; species Corynespora olivacea. The sequence continues at coordinate 53,974 of JAGQEM010000076.1, forward strand.
GGCAGATGGCCGGTGACTCGGTACGGTCGGTACTGTGGTACTGCGGGTTCACGGCGCAGGCCGTGCAAGTGTTTCTACTGCGACCAAGCGGGCGGGCGCCGGGGTAGGGCGGCTGCTGGCTAATGATGGCTTGCTGCATCGCTGTTCTTTCAAGCCCTCGATCTAACCCTGCGAGGTGCCGGTGCCAGTGCCAGTGCCAGTGCCAGTGCCAGTGCGAGTGCCATGCCATGCCGGTGCCCTTGTCCTCGGCTCCGTCAGTCACTCCAGCTAGCTCTCCCTGCCTGTCTGCTGCAGTCCATCCAGCAGCGCCATTAAGCCACTAAAGTGCCGTGAGCATTCCTCAACCTGCTTTAGTGCTCTGGTACTCGCTCCCATCCGCCGTCCCGTATACCCTTAGGACAGCAGCCCCGTATACCCTTAGGACAGCAGCCCCGTATACCCTTAGGACAGCAGCCCCGTATACCCTTGGGAGACAGCACCCCCAATACCCTAAAACGACAGCATCGGCGCCGCAGTCGTGGGCTCATGGGCCAATATCTCTTGGGCATCCCGCATCCTCCCTCCGACGTCACCAGCGCCAGACAGCGGAGCCCATCCCTTGGAGGCGGTTGAGCCATCGCGCGCATCGCACTTGCCGCCCACCCGCACATTGCGCAGGAGACGCCGCCTGGCTTGGGGACAAGGAGTCGACGACACGTCCATTGGTTTTACCTCCACCATGGATTCCGGCCAGCAGGGGTCCAGCAGCTCGAGCGACTTCGTACGTTTGGCTCCAGCTCCAGCTCCAGAATTCGAGGTCCAAGGTTGCTAACCCGCGTCGCAGGTGCGGAAGTTGTACAAGTGCGTGAAAGATGCGACGGCTCTTGCGATGCCGTTCGTTGTGCTGATGCGCTTGCAGGATGCTCGAGAACCCGACCGACGAGAACGTGGTACGATGGGGGAACGACGGCGACAGTTTCGTGGTGTTGGAAGTACGAGTGCAACCTGCCGTGGCTGGCGGAGAGGCGCGCGCTGACGTCTACCAGAACGAAAAATTCACAAAGCACATCCTGCCGAAGCACTTCAAGCACAGCAACTTTGCCAGTTTCGTGCGCCAGCTCAACAAATACGACTTCCACAAAGTGCGCCACAACAATGAGGAGAACGGCCAGTCGCCGTACGGCCCGGGGGTAAGTGCTCCCGCTGCTGGTGCGCTTGCTTCAACACCCATCGAGACTGACATGTGCCGACACCTGTAGGCATGGGAGTTCAAGCACCCGGACTTCAAGATGAACAACAAAGATGCCCTGGACAACATCCGCAGAAAGGCGCCGGCGCCGCGCAAGACGAACAACGCCAGCGAAGAGATGATCGTCCCCGCCCAGCAGATGGACATGATGAGCAACCAGTTGATCGCAACGCAAACCCAGCTGCACGCCCTCGAGAACCGCTTCAACGAGCTTAGCATCCACCACTCCATGCTGCTCCAGGAAGTGATAGGCCTGCAGAAGACGGTCGTCAACCACGAACATGTCATGCAGAACGTGATGACCTTTTTACACAACGTGGACGCCCAGCGACGGCGCGATAGCAGGATGGGCATTCCCTTCGCCGCTCAGAATGGCACCACCGCACAGAACGGAAGCGTGGAGAACCAGAGCCAAGGCCAGGAGGACGACATTCCTGCCTCGCCGCTCCAGCATGCCGCAAAACTCCTGAGCGAAACGAACGCCGACGTGATGCTGAACCCGCGGAACCTGGAGCACATGAATGAGATCACGATGCGGATGAATGGAACCCTAACGACTCCGCCTCCAGATCTGATCCGCAGTGCCCGGCCAGCGAGCCGCGGCCCCCCTTCCGCAGGAAGCTCTGTCAACTCCATGCGGGTCGGTGATATCGACAATCTTGTTTATCCCGTGGGACAGACCAATGGTATCGATCCCATGTTTAGCGAGCACATCAACAACATCCCATACTCGATGCCACCAAAGGCAGCCGAGTCGACTGACGCACGGTTTCAGGAGCCTCGCAAAAAAAGTACCCAGGTCGATCCTGGATGGGTCCGACCTCCCCAGATTCTTTTAGTTGAAGATGACCAGACTTGCCGCCGCATCGGCAGCAAATTTCTCTACGCGTTCCATTGTTCGATTGATTGCGCTGTAAGTCCTATCTACTCCGGGCGCGATGTTCGCGCTAACGGCAACCAGCTCGATGGTCTTGAAGCCGTCAACAAGATGAACAGCGGATCCAAGTACGATTTGATCCTCATGGACATTATCATGCCCAACTTGGACGGTGTTTCGACCACGCATTTGATTCGCCAATTTGACACGACGCCTATCATTGCCATGACCTCCAACATTCGGAGTGACGATATCTCCATGTATTTCCAACACGGTATGTCCCCGCACTCCATCAGTCTGCATCCTTACTGACTGTTGGAGGCATGAACGACGTTCTTCCTAAACCGTTTACGAAGGAAGGCCTTTTGCAAATGCTTGAGAAGCATCTTGCACATCTAAAGAAACCTGTAGGGCACATTCCAGGGGAAGCTATGGTTGCTCCACAACCTCTGTCCGCAACACGACATATATTGAAGGAGGAGGAATCGCCAGCGAAATCGCCAACAGCGAGCTGGGCCAACTCGCCAACTACAGTCCCTGGCGTATCGCCCGTCGCAAGCAACGTGCCAGAGGAGTACATGCAAGCGGTCCATAGTAATGCCAGTCAGTACGCTGTGGCTCAACTGCCAGGGAGCATGTACAATACATCGCCGCAAATGATGCAGCAAAGGCAGGCCCTAGCCCGACAAGCAGCAGGCCATAGACGACAGATTTCGGATATATCTGGAGGGGAGGACATGAACAACCCGGCCAAGAGACAACAGCAACAGCAACAGCAACAGCAACAGCAACAGCAACAGCAACAGCAACAGCAACAGCAACAAGCAATGTACGTGAACGGCGTAATGCAACCCCAGCCTCTCAATCCTATGCATCGCCCGAGATGAGATAGGATCCAAAGAGGATGAGGTCCACGAACGCATTGATTTGTGAGCGAATGCTGCCTTTGCTAAAGGAATGTACGACCTGAGTCTTGGAGAGTTCATATCAGCCAAGGACGTGACGCGATGCGGGTTCCGCGATTGCTACGTCGATCCAGAGGAGGCGGCGACAGGGGGGGGGGAGAGAAAAATTCGCATTGGACGACTTGTGAAAGGCGTTGGGCGAAAGGATACCAACCAAAGAGGATGTTATGGCAATTCGATTCTCTTCACTACCTCCTTCTATGGTTCAGATGGTGTGATATGGTGCGGTCCCTTACGGCATACCCTATTCGGTCAACGGATGGAGAGTCCGGATATCCATGGCGTACGGGGGATCGAGTGATACCTTGAAGATAGCGGACGGCTGTGTGATTGATTTCAATAGCTATCATGTTCATAAGCAATTGAAGTCTTTGGCTTGAACCAACCTTGCCCCACGGATCCATGTCCGTATTCTGCCTTTGATGAATCATGCGAACAAACAGACAGTTGGCCATAGAAATGAACGTGACATCCCCGCCGCTATCCATGGGTCGCGTAGCTCTCCATGGGACTAGTCAGAAATCGCTTGGTTTCCGGGCATGGTGAATTCCATATCATACAACTAGCACAATATTGACTTCGCCCACCTGTCGGCCGCCCCAAAGTGAAGACCTGTGCCGCCTGGTGTAATGGCAAGCCTCTCCAGGTCTTTCTCCACGGAGACAACCCGGTCCAGTGTCGTTGCTTTAAGCATTCGGGGTTGTAAGGTCTAGACCTCGACCGCCACACCTGAAGCCAGGGAAAAGCCCCCATCGCATTTTGCGCCGTGCTTCCCCTGCCGCAAGCCGCAGGCTCAAGCCCCACCTTGCACTCGGTCCTGATCCCCGGGATTTGCTGCGACGCACCGTGGCGCTTTTTCCGTGGTGGTAGTGGTGGTCGTCGTCGTGGCTCCTGAGTCATCGCCAAATGCGACCTCGATACAAACTTCCCCGCGAACAGGAACATTTGCAGACCCCACCACGCACAACCCCCCCGCTTGCTACCGCAGTATGCCGCCGAAAGGAAAAAAGGGGCAGGCGAATGAGAAGAAGGCTGGGGAGGATGAGCGCGATGAGCCCCTCCAGGCAGTGGTACTTATCATGAATGCGCGGCGTGGTGAGTGCGGTGCTAACGGTACATGCAGATACTTGCAGATCCATTCGAGACGCGCTTCAACCCCTTCACACTCGAGCAGCCTCGCGTCTGTACACCTTTCGCCCTCATCCCACCCCACGGCTAACCTGTGTGCAGTGTCTACTGCCCCTCGCGAATACCCCGCTCATCGAATACACGTTCGAATTTCTAGCCAACGCCGGCGTCGAGGAGGTCTTTGTATACTGCGGCGCCCACAAGGAGCTCGTGGAAGCCTACATCAAGAATTCAAAATGGCGCTCGAGTTCCTCGCCCTTTGCGAAGGTGGAGCTGGTACAGTCGACGTCGAACTCAATCGGTGATGCGATGCGCGACCTCGATACGCGGAGTCTGCTGGTGGGCGACTTCCTGCTGGTGTACGGAGATGTGGTTAGCAATCTGCCACTGGAACCTGCACTTGCTGCACATCGGATGCGGCGCGCCAAGGACAAGAATGCCATCATGACCATGGTGCTGCGTGAGGCGGGCTCAATACACAGGACAAAGGCGCAAGGAACGAGCCCAGTCTTTGTGCTGGATCCCACCAAAGACCGATGTTTGCACTTTGAGCAGATACCGAATAAGGACCGAACACATGCGCTCTCCATTGACCCCGATCTTCTCAAGGAACATCAAGAGCTGGAAATTCGACAGGACCTGATCGATTGTGGCATCGACATCTGCACGCCGGATGTGCTGGCGCTATGGAGCGACAACTTCGATTTCCAGGCCCCCAGGAAAGGCTTTTTGCACAGTGTCTTGAAGGATTACGAGCTAAACGGCAAAACGATACACACCCACATCGTCTCCGACTGTTATGCTGCACGGGTTAGGAACCTCAACGCATACGATTCGGTGAGCCGAGACATAGTATCGCGATGGGCCTACCCGCTCTGCCCAGACAGCAATCTCGTCCAAGGCCAGTCGTATCGGTTAGGAAAGGGCAACATCTACAAGGAGCAGGGTGTCATATTGGCACGAAACTGCGTTCTCAATTCCAAGACGGTCATTGGTCGGGGCTCAAGCATTGGAGACGGCAGCGTGATTTCCAACAGTATAATAGGTCGGCATTGTTATATCGGCAAGGGTGTCAAGGTCGATGGGGCCTATATTTGGGACCACACAAGCATCGGCGATGGCTCCATCATCAACAAGTCTATCCTTGCGAGCGAGGTATCCATCGGAAAACGGTGTATTGTTGAAGCCGGTGCATTGGTCTCATATGGCGTCACTATCAGCGAAGGCGTGACAATACGCAGCGGGTCTAGGGTCACGAGGACGACGCGGAGACCCGACCAAGGCGAAGATGCTGAGAGGGGAAAGCCAGACCCAGACGTGGTGGGTACAGGGGGTGATGGATTCGAATATCACGATTCAGACGAAGAAGACGAAGACGAGATTGTCGACAGACTCATCCCCGCCGGTCCTTGTAAGTACTTGCCCCCTGATGTTGAGGCGATGAGCTAACAGTCACAGTATATAAGAATGCAAAGTTCTCGGTCTCGTTCGAATCTATTTCGACGCTGAACTCGGATTCCGAAGAAGACGACATGATATGGCGACGCGATCGATCCAGTGCGAGCAGTTTCATCTCGATTGGCTCAGAGGACAGTGGACACGCCCACAACTTTGACCAAGACGCATCGGCGAGCATCTTCGATTCACTCGTTGAAGGCCACGAATCGGCGAATATCCAGCTGGAGCTCACAGCACTGCGCATGAGCACAAATGCGTCCGATCACCAAGTCCGTCGTGCAGTGGTTTTGGCATTCGTGAAACGGATCGTGCAGCTCATCACCAACGGCGCCAGCGTACGGGAGGCGGTCGCGCAAGTGTTTGGGCAGCACAAAGATCTGGTCGACCGGTCCATCTTCGACAAGAACGCGACGAGCAAGGTCGATCAGGTGGACTTCATGGTGCTACTGCAGGCAGACCTGGCGCATCGAGACAACGGCGACCTGATACTGCTCAGTGCGGCGACGAAGGTGGTGGAACTGGATATCATTGAGAACGAAGGGATCCTGCAGTGGTGGGATGATGCGAAGAGCGCGGAGGGCGCCGAGATGCAGAAGGTCAAGGGCCAGACGCAGAAACTGATTGACTACCTGAACGAGTCTTCCGAGGAGGAAAGCAGCGAGGAGGAGGACGATGATGAGGACGAGGACGAGGACGAGGACGATTCGGAGTAATGCAGGTCCCGGTTCAAACACGTGTGTAATGCCTGCCCACCGTCCCACGGTTTAGGCGGCAGCTTGATGGCATTTGCGCGCACCGCCGTAGCAATCACCGGCAAGCATGGTGCAAAAAAGAACAAACGTGATGCATGTGCCTTCGTGTGGCGCAGTTTCACGTCGTCGCACACATTGTACTGCGGCAATCACGAAGCAGCCTTTGCGCTAACCCAAACGCGCTTTAGCCCCCCTCCCGCATCCCGCGCCAGCACCCACGTAACCCGACTCTTGTGACTCTCGACTCTTGTCGCGCTGACCAATATCCACTCAACTCTCACCCTGCGCTGCCTGCTCTGCTGCCTGCTGCCCGCCTGCTACCTGCAACCTGCAGCCACCAGCTAACCGCCACCAGCCACCGCCCCCGTGCCGGTCAGTGTCAACTCCACCCCAATCCTCCGTCGACAGCCTGGTCTCGTCATCGGGCGGGATCAGCTTCTATATCACCCACCACGCCGCCTTCCGCCCTCAAGCGAAAGGCCGCAGACCTGGGAGACAGCCTTGCTACCCCCGAAGCTCCCCGCAAGAAGAAAACCCCCGAGGCCGCCATCGACCTCCCCGCCACGCCTGAAACCACCACGGCGGCCACGATGGACTCCGACGACGAGTTCAACAGCTCGCAGAGCGATGCCGGCTTTGAGCAGGACAGCGATGTCGGCATGGATGACGGTAAGCATTCCCGGCCTGCACATGTGCCCCGCCAGCATCACTGACGCCGGCCTGCACGGCAGACTCCGACTTCGACATAGACCAGGATGACGTGGGGTTTGAATCGCAGGACAAGGACATCAAGTCCAGCAAGCACGCCTACGAGGTCGACTTCAACGTGTTCGAACCGGCTCAGATAGAAGAATCGCAGTCCAAGCAGATCTCCGACGTGTCCAACATCCTCGTGCAACCCCCCGAAGCCACGGCTATCCTTTTGCGATACATGCGATGGAACAAGGAGCGGCTCATCGAGCAATACATGGAACGGCCGGAGGACCTTCTGGAGAGCGCTGGGCTGGGGGACGATGCCGCCTCCAACCCGCCCGCCATCTCCAGGGTCAAGGGCTTCGCTTGCGACATCTGCTGCGAGGACGACCGGATGCTCGACACGTTCGCCATGAAGTGCGGCCACCGCTTCTGCGTGGATTGCTACCGGCAGTACCTGCATACCAAGATCAAGGATGAGGGAGAGGCCGCCCGCATTCGGTGCCCGGGAGACAAGTGCAACCGCATAGTCGACTCAAAGTCGCTGGATTTGCTCGTCGGCGAAGACCTCCGCGACAGGTATGCTTGCTCCTTTGGACACGGTGTATCGTATGGCGACTGACCCAGAACAGGTACCAGGAACTTCTTACCCGAACCTACGTCGATGACAAGGAGAACCTCCGGTGGTGCCCCGCACCGAATTGCATGTACGCTATCGAATGCGCTGTCAAAGATCGAGACCTGCCACGGGTTGTTCCGACCGTACATTGCGAGTGTGGACACTACTTTTGCTTCGGATGCTCGCTCAACGACCATCAGCCTGCGCCCTGCGGCCTCGTCAAGCGCTGGTTGAAGAAGTGCGAGGACGACTCCGAGACGGCCAATTGGATATCGGCAAACACAAAAGAGTGTCCCAAGTGCCACTCGACTATAGAGAAGAACGGGGGCTGCAATCACATGACATGTCGGAAGTGTCGCAACGAATTCTGCTGGATGTGCATGGGCCTGTGGTCGGAGCACGGCACCAGCTGGTACAACTGCAACCGGTTCGAGGAAAAGAGCGGGTCGGAAGCACGAGACGCGCAGGCGAAATCCAGGCAGTCTCTCGAGCGATATCTTCATTACTACAACCGATATGCCAACCACGAACAGTCGGCGAAGCTCGACAAGGATATCTATTTGAAGACTGAGAAGAAGATGCAGCAACTCCAGAGCAGTACCGGTATGTCGTGGATTGAAGTCCAGTACCTGGACTCGGCGTCGCAAGCTCTCCAGACGTGCCGACAGACGCTCAAATGGACGTATGCCTTTGCCTACTACCTCGCACGCAACAACCTGACGGAGATTTTTGAGGATAACCAGAAAGATTTGGAGATGGCGGTCGAGAACTTGTCCGAGATGTTTGAGAAGCCAATCGACCAACTCCAGGGCCTCAAGGTGGATATGATGGACAAGACCGCATACTGCAACAAGCGTCGGATCATTTTACTCGATGATACTGCGGAGAACCTGAAGCATGGTATGTATTTCCATTCCGACTACAGTCGCGTGTCAAACCTCTGGCGATGCTCCCCACAGTATTGCCGGATCTTGGCTCAGTACTGGTCCGTCGAGATGCACTTTGTCAGTGTTAAACTAACTCGTGACAGAAAATTGGGAGTTCAATGTTACGCTTTCTTGAGCTCATATATTTACGATAGCTGAATATGTGTCGTGAACGTTTGAGATTGCGTTGCCCATGCAATCGAGTTTAGACGGCGGTGGCGACCCTGTCGAACCAAAACTTAGCGAACAAGCTCTTCAAGTTACATCTGAAAGAGATTTGCGTTCATGATTGCTTATATGGCTCCCCCGATTCTTTCACGTCTTCTCCTTTCCATCTTTTGTACAGCATAGCCGGGTATATCCTCGCCTCCTTTCGCTCCTCTCCTTGGCCATGTGCACGTGGGATGCTTCTACTAGATTTCATTGGGAGGTTTCGGTGGGGCGTTTTCTTTGATCTGGCGTTGTGGGCCTGCGCACGTTGGAGATGAAGGTGTTTTTGGGTCTCGGAACTTGTTTCAAGCGGAGCATGAAGGAGTGACGATCAAGCAATGGCATCAGCATAGGATTTTCACCATGAGTAGGAATGGATAGATAGGATGGCATGTGTTTTGCGTATGGAGTTCTCTCTCCCGGTAATCGCCTCCGCATTTGCAGTGATTGCTTCCTCGAGAGTTCGTTCTTTCCATCATTACGACCCGATTAGTACTAGTGCGGGCAGTCAAAATCTAGAAGCGGGCAGCTCAGCTACGTTCTTATTCCGCACCGTACATGAAAGCAGTCTTTGGCGAAGAAAACAAGATGGAGTTCTTGCAGACGGAAGAGATTGAACTACCTGCTGCGTTTGATGCGCACGTTCATTTGAGGGATGGGGAGATGGCGAAGCTGGTTGCGCCGACGATAAGGCAGGGTGGTGTGAATACGGTTTATGTCATGGTAAGCTTGCATCAAGTTCTTTCCCTTTCTCTCAACAGTTCTTTGATTTTTTTTTCATGTTCCTTGGGTTCGCCATGTCTGTTTGTTGGTGTCATCGTGAAGAAATCTGTCACTGACTTGTCCGAATGGTAGCCAAACCTTGTCCCACCCATCACTACCGTCAAGCAATGTCTGGAGTACAAGGAGCGTCTTCAAGCCATCGAGCCGAACATCGAATATCTCATGAGTCTTTATCTTCACGAGAGCATCACCCCGGAGGTCATTCGTGAGGCGAAGAAAGCCGGTATCACGGGTGTGAAGAGTTATCCCGCTGGCGTGACAACCGTAAGCGCCTTCCATATATCCCCTTCGCATCAAAAATTGCCACGCCAGCCATGATTAACCCTTGGAACAGAACTCGAGCTCAGGCGTCCTCGACTACGAAACCTTCTACCCCGTATTCGCGGAAATGGAGTCCCAGAACATGGTCTTGAATCTGCACGGCGAAGTCCCTTCCACATCCGCACACGCCCACTCTTCTTCCACCTCTCCCACTGCCCCGTCCATCACCATCCTCAACGCAGAAGCTGCTTTCCTTCCTACTCTGTCTTCCCTCCATCAACGATTCCCTAAACTCCGTATCATCCTCGAACACTGCAGTACCTCTGCGGCCCTGGCTGCCGTCCACGCCTGCGGCCCCACGGTCGCGGGCTCCATCACCGCGCACCATCTTTCCCTCATCATCGACGACTGGGCTGGCGACCCCTTTTGTTTCTGCAAACCTGTTGCGAAGACGCCCGAGGATCGCGATGCGCTCTTGCGCGTCGTGGTGGGGTCGAAGGGACGCTTCTTTTTGGGGACGGATTCGGCGCCACATCCGCTAGTGAAGAAGAGGGGTGAGGATAAGGTTGCTGCGGGCGTGTTTACACAGCCGCATGCTTTGGGGTATGTGCTTGATGCGCTGAGGAGGGGGGTGGAGAGAGGGGTCGTTGGTGAGGGCGAGGTAAGCAGGGAGGTGCTGGAGGGATTTTTTGGAGGATGGGGGAGAAGGTTCTATGAGGTTGGTGAGGGGAAGGCGGAGAGAATCGTGCTGAGAAGGAATGGAGAGAAGGTGGCGGATGTTCTGAGGAAGGATGGCTTGGGGATCGAAGTTGTGCCGTTTAGGAGGGGGGAGGAGACGTGGGGTGTACAGTGGAAGTAAAAGAAAAAAAGAAAATCAGCAGCATTGGAGAGAGGACATGTTCGTTGGCTTATCTATTTTGGATTCATCTTGACGGATCCTATGGGATCGAGCGTGGCGAAAATGCGACTTGCCAATAAGTCTTTATATGTAAGCCGCACTCGCGGTCACGAGTAAGGCACAATCGCGATTGAAAACGTCTTCTACGTGCAATACTACTTCCCAATCGTTCCTCTATAACTGTCCGTATGAGGTAACATCTGATGTCTGTACGGTCATGTGACGGCTACTCTCACATGACCAAGAGCACCGTGCGCAACCGTTTCAGGTTGCGTATATCCTTTCATCCCACCCGTGCGTAGATAGATCCTCTTTACACAGAATTGATCAATCATCTTTGTCACCCCTGAGCGCGCGCATACACTGCCCATTCAACAATAACTCATATAGGCGATGTAAGCTGACGGGTCCCATTCCTTCTCTTCGTTCACAGTCCCACGCGTAGGCTCATATACCTTGCTCCTGCTCCAGCTCCACCAATCTCCCATGTCTTGCCTCAGACTCTGGCCTCTTGTTCCAGGCATTGGGCTTGAACTCGATTTGCAGTCCCGAATGCCGGGTCCTTCTAAACCTCGGTTTTCGGAATGGCAGATCGGACGACGACGACGACGCTGGCTTGGCTTCCATGCCGCTATTCGAGATGCCATTCGAAAAGCTTGGGGGCTCTGCGGACGGAAAAGTTCTTGGAAAGCGGGGGAAAATGAGTGGGGGATGGCTGATTTCCGGCGTCTTGGTTGCTGGCGCCGGTGCCGGTGCACTCGGGGCTCTACGAGGGAAGACCAGAGGCCGAATGCTCGATCCTCGCTTTCTGAAGTTGGCCTTTGACGTGATGGAATCCAAGCTCTCTGTTGCTGAATCGTCTGGTAAGATTTGTAGCTTCCGACCGGGGTTGTGTCTTATTCTTCTTGCTGTTGAAGCGTCTGACATTGCTATAGAGTCTTCCGGCTCTGGGTTATCGAGGTAACGTCTCATCCTTCTCACCATCGTTGAGGGTTTCGCGGTCGCTAACGGGTCTTCGGATTCCGAGAATTCGGAGGAGATGGTGGATGTCGTGACGTTTGGAACCCGAGTCTCAATGGACTCGATAGACCAATCTTCTGAGCGATCAAAAGACACCGAGGTAGAAGCCGAAACCAGTTTCTCTTCTGGCTCGAGGCTCGAAACACTTCGTCTAGGCCTTTTACTTGACGTTGGCTGATCATCATTGTGCCCACGCTGCCGTTTGGTTCGAAATGTCAAAGGCTGCCCCGCCGACAACTTGGTCGCGGGAATCGATGGCAGTAGTGAGGCGTCTCGCGCAATTGCTCGCGAGAATTGATGGAGCATACTGTTCGGGCCGATGGCAAAACGTTGTTTCTCTTGCGGAGCGTCCCAGACGATGTTTGCACTCGCCTCAGAGTCTTCGGCACTGAACTCATTGGCCTGCTCCACAATATGGCGCCGGGGCACGGTGCGGTAAATGACGGACGGCAGACTGTCAGATGATGAACTGCTATCACATGAACTGCTGAAAGCATGGTCCTCATTGTGAGGTTCTGAAATAAAATACCCATCTGTGTGGGTTCTGGACGAAGCTCTGTCCCTGCTCGCGAGGGCGTATCTAAGAGATAATCCCAACTGCTCGCTCACTCGTCGATCGACCGCATTACCGACCATCTTCATTTGCTGTGCGACCGAACCGATGATGACCTCTTCAGAAGGGATACCTTGTATAAGCCTTGCTTCTTCCACCGTAATACATCGATTCTGTGCCCAATGTGTACACGGGCTGCTTCTGCCGTCGTGTGGGCTTGGGCGCGTTGTGAGCGTTGGTACTAGCCCATCTTTCCGAATGCGACGGTAAGCCTTTCCTAGTTCCTTCCTTTCCTTGCAGAGATACTTGGGCACGAGGCCTTGAGTTACGGCGTCTTGCAAAGACTGTCCAGGGGGGTCAACTGGGACGCACTCTATGCGTTTGCGGTAGTCTCGGTTTAATGGGCGAAACATGCGATGATCCGGCGACTTGACGCATCCATAAACAAGGCCATTGCCGATATTTGGGAGGCCGCCCAACACCTGTTCGGCAGAGACATACGAAAAAGGCGTTGGACCCTCCTGTTGCAGACCGTATCTTTGTCCATTCATCAGCTCACCAATAGTCCGGGGATTGTATCCATCTGGATGGCTATGTGTATGCGATGGCGGGGTGATGGGAGTAAAACCGGGTGCTGCGATGGATAGTATCAGCCTGGATCGCTGCTGCGCGCTGCCATGGTTCCATGAGTTCATAATGAACTGTTGAGTCTGATATCCCATTGCCACTAGACAAGAGATCATCTGCGATAGGATGAGCTCTCCTTCGTATCCTTTCCTCGTGCAAGCCATGTTAGGTACATTCTCTAGGAAAGCGTATTTTGGGCGGTAGATATCGACATAAGAACAGAATGTAGTAACGTGAGAAGCGTTGTAAAGCGACTGCGGACTCAACCAATCTGACTGAAGCTTCGAGAACCCAGGGCAAGGACTGCCTGCTGCCATCACATCTATGTCCCCAATTGGGGCAATCACTTCCGAGTGCTTTCCGTCCAGTAGTGTTTGGAGGTAATCATCTACTGATCCGAGCCACAACTTAAGATTGTCACGATGCTCCACGTTTGCGTACAAGGTGTGTATAGCTTCGGGGCACATATCAACGAAGGTTGTAAAATCCACCGATCCGGCTGCTTGGAGTCCTTTGTCGAGATTTCCAAGGCCACTGAACAAACTAAGGCCGCTCAATTTTTCAAAAGACGTGGGTGCTTGGAAATCAAAACCTTGGTTCAAGACGGAGGGAGGTTCTGTGAGAAGTTTGACATGCGAGAGCCCATTATCCGTCTCTTCTGCTGATAGGATCCAGAAGTCACCAGCGCCGCCACGGTTATAAGGAAAAGGAACCTTGTTAGACATGATTTGACTCCGGGAGTAGTAGCGGATGTGGCATCTCCGGTCAAGACGTTTGAGTGGTATTCGGAAGACCTCGTTTGTCCATACAAGCTCATTAACAGCGATTTGCGACCGATGAATACTGTCAGGAAGTTGAGGCAACTCTTTGAGGCGTAATAATCGACGAACTGTAACCTCCTTCTGGGCTTTATGAATCTTATGGACCACAAACGGATCCAGGACTTTCCTGCTCTTGTGTGTCTTGGTGATGTACACAGTGTCTCCATGCTTGTAACTGCTCGGCAGGCCCTGGTCCTCGCTTCTGCAGTTACATTGGAAATCCGTGCTCTTGAGTGTAACAAACGAGGTGTCCTCCATGATATACTTCTGACGTACGATGAAATCTTTTCTGGTCTCAAAGCCAGTAGCAAACGTTTCGATCGTGGCTCGACCAACTACGTCGGTAGAAAAAAGGGGACCCTCGTTGCAATTGCAGTTATCTGAAATGAAGAGCTCATTATTCACAGGATAGTCTGTTGTTGAGATCGTCGTATCACATGGTGCGTACATCCAAATAACATATAAACGTTGGAGGCCGTCATCTGTCGTTTCAATCCGCTGTACGTAGGCATACCATTCATGACCGACTATAGTCTCTTTTGCATTGGCAGCTTTCCTCCAGTCTTTATTCTCTTCTTCGTCAGGCACGATGCAGACGACATCTCCAACTGTGATCGAAACCCCCTTCAGTTGGCGCAGACGCGATTGCGATCGGTGGACGCCTCGAGGTTGTCCAAATGGGAATCCCAATTGGCGTTTCCTCCGTTCAGTTATATTTTCAACGTCTTTAGAGGGTTGCCATTCCAACAATTGTTTGGCAAAATAACGTCTTTTGAAGCAGTTGTATACGTGCGGAGTCGCGATAGTCTTCGTCTTGTCGCAGACTGTCGGCTGTGGCTTGATTCTGTAATGATCCTCTCGCATGCAGTCCGCCCAAAGAGTATGCTCCAATAAAAAATGACCGTCGGATAGATTGAATGCCTCCTGGTAGAGAAAGTCGATGTGAGCGTGAATTGCTTTGCGGAAATCCGTGCTCCCGTGCGCGTTGAGCCAGCCAACAAGTGCATCATTCTTGGGAAACCTTCGCAACAGCCAATGGTAGAATTTCTCGCGAAAGGAGTCTAAGCCAACGCGGTCACCTTTTGACTGTTGCTCTAGAAAGTCTATGACGTGTTTGCCAAGCCCTGCAGTCCAGTGAAAGACTGCATGAAATTTCTGGTATCGGGTACTGGGAAGTTGCAACCGATACCAAATGTCAAACCTGACATCTCGAAAGGCCTCTTGCGACTGTATATGTATGACAGTAGTGGGGTTGTCATCGACGCCATATCCCTCGACGGAGTAGGATTTGACGGTGGCTCCTTGGACGTATTGCTTGAAGCTTCCAATTGACAATATCCCATCGAACCTCAACTCTCGTTTCCGGATCTCAAGCAGTTCGAGCGAGGTCAATTCGTAAGCCCAATATTTCTGGTTTGGAGAAGTGTACACCTCGAAGTCGTGTAGATCCACCACCATAAATTGTTTGTTAGACTTGTAGCCATCATAATTGAGGGTATCACGGGGCTGGCTATCCCACTCATCCTGTCACACAATCAGCTATACAGATGATCCTAGAAAAGAGGGCGACTTACTCTCAGCAAAGCAATTGCCTTTCTCTCTGCTGTTACGCCTAAACGATGTACAAAACTCTTCTCCTTTGATCTCGGATAATCTGCGTCGACTAAGTTCGCCGCGTTTTGGCTATTTGGTAGTGATTTGCTCGTTGGGATCACAACTTGGGGGCTCTTGGCACGATTTGCGGTCCGCTGCCATCCTGGGTTCATTGTAGAGTCGTGCTTATTTCCGAGTAAAGAAGACAAACCGGTCTTGTGTGGTGAAGCGTCTCGTCTTGTAAGTCGATGTTGGTTGGAAGCAAGATACATATAGTCGCGATGGCGCCTTTGCAGATTAGCAAGCGTGGAGGTAAGGGTGGCCAGGTGAAAGTGACGACCAACGAGTAGGTAAGAGACGCCCGTTCACGCGTGAAAGCGACGGCGCCAAACTTGCCAGACGTGTGGCCCGTTGCCAAACAACAACCGGACCTCACCAAACTTACCACCGTAGACCCGAATCACAGCGGCCAAGAAAGTGGGTGTCGGACACTCATCGGGGAGATCATGGTCGTGAAAGCGACGCGTTGACCACGCGTTTTCGGCGGATATTTCCCTGTGGGCGTGTAACCGAGGTAACAAACAGCAAGGGATTCGCCCCAGCTGCAATTGCCCACGACCAATACTGATACTGTGGCCTCATTGTCCTGTTGACTTCTGACATTCTTGATAGGAACTTCGGATGATGGTCTGGTGAGGGTACCCCTTGTCCTGTGTCACGTGTACCACGTATTGGCGATCACGGCTTGTCACCGTTTGTGTGGCTTAGTCACTAAATCCTGGACCGTGCGTGGAAGGTATATACAGTATATCCTCACTGTCGCCAAGCGCATAACTGACTCTCTCAATAACCAGGCTTCATTATATTCTTTCTATAACAGGTGAGTGAATCAGGCATACGGATTATCGTTTTTACCAGAGTGGCGAGACTCGAGAAAGAGGAGAAAGGGCCGTATGCTGTCAAACGTTTCATCACGTATGTGGTAGTGAAAAACATTGAATTTCATCAGGAGAGACATTTCAGGTCATGTATATGCGTCCAAGCACAACACTATAATCTCCCAATCGCAAATCCCAGACGTCTCTTGGGTGAAATGTACCGCCCGTGTCCCTATGACATGTTCCGACCTATGCATCAAACTATCAAACTCCAAACCCCATGAGACCTACAGGTACAACCTTATACGCCGTCTGCCCCCAATCAAAGACGATTCCAATGCCTTTACACGACATTCAGTCCGATGGCCTGATAATCCTCTGGCTTGGGAGCATGATCCCAAATCTTACTTGAATCATGATTCTCCGTCTCTGCAGCTCTCGCCTTGGGATCATCGCCTCGTCTGAACGCTTGGTCTCTCATTCGATTCAACCACTCATCTGCCTGCATGATGGCATCCCTCAACTCCTCCATCTTCCACTGCTCTTTGTGACTCCACAATTTCGTTTCTCCCCTCGTGATTGCCTCATCAACTTGTTTATAATATCCTTCCAGCGTCTCCCAATTCTTATCACGCTGTTCCGATTTCTCCCAATAATCCTCGTAGTTTTGCCGACCGCCGAAGCATACGCCGTAGCCGTCGCAGTAACAGCTATTCTGCGCGGGGCAGTAGACCTCGCGGCCAGTGAAAATGTAGTGCCAAATGTACTCGAACACGCGGCCTGAGTATTGATCGTCCATGCTTGTGTTGATGAGCCATCGGCGATAGTGGTGAAGTCGTTCGATGGGAACTTGACGGATGCGATCGCGGCTCAGTGCGAATTGTGCGCAGCAGACGCCGGAGAGCGAGTGTGGGATCGGCGCTCCTGGATGTATTTCCTCCCAAACGTGTCTCCTCCAATGTATCTCTTCGGGCTTTCGGTAGAAATCAAAATCACCGCCCGGCCGATCCATGTGTATCCAATCTGGGCAGCCCGGTTCGTGATGGCATCGCAAATTCATGTATCCCATTCTTGCGACTCGTTCGTGGTTCAATCGTTTGATCATCGGTGCGGCGTCCTGGCCTAGCAGCAGGTTGTTGTGCCAGGCGCGTTGGTGCGCGTGCATGAATATTGTCGTGTCGGGGAGCTGGTCGTAATGATCGATCATGTAGGTCAGATAGACCTTCAATCCAAGCTCAAGTCAGCACCTGCTTCATCTTTTCTATTCATCAAAGTGATGGATCATACCATAGCTTCCCTTCCCTTATTTTTTGGAATCTTGTTCTTGGCCTTTCGATTATCCACTTCATAGACCACAAGCTCTGCCTCTGGAATCTCCCTCTCAAACCAACGCAAGTCTTCCTTCTTCGTCTTGGGTACCACAATCACCCAACTGTAATTGCTTCCTGGCGGCTTCGTCTTGCCATCTGCGAACCTCAACGGAATGCTGAAATCGAGCGGATCGCGGGTCGGCGCAACGCCCATCGGCGGCGATGACGGCCCAAACTGCCGTAGAGGTGCTGCCGGCAGTTGTGTAACTCGTGTGTAACTCCATCCTAGTACCAAAAGCAGCAAGATACAGACGGTGCTCAGAAGCCTCGGCGGACCTGCGAGCATGGCAGCGGTCGGGCCAGTCAGTGGGCGCGCGTGCGGGTGAGGTGACAGCAGCCGTTTTTCGGACGGTCTTCTTTTCATCAGAAGATGGGGCAGCTTGAGAGTGGTGAAGGTGGAACCATGATTGTTGGGGCCATGATGTGCAGAACGGTGGGGAAGGAGCCTAAGGGCAAGACTAGTGAGAACAAGTGTGCGCAATCGCATCACAGCGGATCCTCAGGCCAGATCCTCAGGAATAGATACATTACGGCTGCGTGGAAGTGGAATCAATCAGCCGGGACCGTCCTGGACAGAGACTCCATGGGTGTTTCAGAACAAGACCTGTAAATAAACTTAGATTGTCAAGCATGCAGCTCTTTATTTCGACCCTGCCACTTGCACTGTTCCGCAAAGGCGTTTGGCAAATATAGAATGTCTGAAGCCAATTCCTCGATGGCCGCCAATCTTCTGCCGGTCTTCGATGCGGTTGATGATGATGATGATGATCCTTCAACAGATCACCCCGATCTGAATCCGAGAGCACCTGGCAGCTTGCTTGAGCTTGGCGAAGCTTGTTTCGCCATTGTTTGAACCTTAAACCGCGCAAGGAACATCTTGTCAACGACAAGCCTCACAGAAGCAGTCAGGTAAAGCCGAGATGCACAGAGGAATTCGAAGTTCGGAAAGCGAACATTATAACGACAACTATCCATGTGCATGGCGAACTACTTTAATTGCCCCCGGTCGCGTCACTCCTACCCTTGCGTTCGCTTCTGAAGCCGGTGGCTGAACTACAAAACGCTTAGGCCACATCTACGCTTCCGCTTGAGATTGGCGATATAACCAATGGCTTGTAATTGGTATTGAGGCGGCGGCTACATGAGTTTGGTAGACGTGTAGGGATGGCAAAGTAGGCAGGATGAGGATTAGTCGTATGCGTTTGTCCAGAGTAGGGGCACAGGCAAATGTATGCAGGGGTGAAGGTTGCCCTTCAAAAAGAAGGAGGCATAAACTTCTGGAAGGATTGAAGACAACCACGAATAGAGTGAGCATATCTTCCCTCATGTCCCCGTCATTGGCGCATCTTCCACTTCCGTAACGCTACCAACTGCTTGCGACTCCTCCTCTTCCGACACAAGGCGAGTTCCATCAGCTGTTTTCAATAGCACCAATCTTGACGTCTCTCCCCGCTTCGCTTTTGCAGCATTCAACCTGGTCAGGAAACTGGAAGGGGCTGGTCGATCGCCCTGTCTGCCCTCTTCCTTATCATCCTGCGCATCGCCCCGTTCTCCAAAGGCCGCGGGCGGTATCTCTTGAGGTGACGCAAAATTCTCCATTGACCCTCTGGTTGATTGCTCTTCGTTTGTTTCGTCAAAAAGCTCGTCTTTAGGTCGCAGCCGTCCAACCCTAGCAACTAGTCTTGCCGAGCTCAATGCGATCAAGTCAACTTGTGGTAAAGTCCTCAATGGTTTTTCCATACCACCGTCCCCGTCTTCTGCTTTCGGTTTTGCAAACAGAAGATCAGTCCCTAGCGCAGATACCCACTGACAACTAAGCAACTGGCCGTTGTACATGATGAGGGGATTCGAAGTGTGTAGACCAATGGCCTGGATCTCTCCCATGTTCGCTGGCTCTTGGCCTTCCGTGGTGGTAGAATAAATCTGAGCTGTCTCTGTTTCTTTGCGATTGGCGTAGAAGGCTCTGAGTTTGGTCTTGAGAAGCCATGGGTGTCCTAATTTTTGCGAGGGCGTGTTCACGGGACTTTGGAGCGTTGGGACATTTGCTACATCGACGGGGATGTAGAAGTCTTCGGTTTCGGTGTCGTCGTATTGATACTCCCACTCATCTTCTTCCAAGCGCGCCATGGTGTGTTGAAGTGTGGCAAGGTCCCAGTCAAATGAGTGCTTGTCAGCAAAGAATAGTATCTAATGCTGTACCTGGCTAGACTCGATTGAGACTAGTATTGTCCTAGTGTCTTGGCTAGTCCGCCACCTTTTCCCTCACAACCTTGGGGGACGTTTCGACACTCATTCATCGATCCTTTACGTGTGATCTGTTGCTGAAACTCTCGTACTATTGAATGTTTTCAGTCTTCCCGCGATAAACAAAAATGCCGACGAAATATCAAAAACTGCCCACCCGACCTCGTGAGTAGCATATCTCATGCAAAAGACTCCAATGGAACCCAAACGCGACCCAGCCTCATGCAGTGCCGGAGCAAAATCCCAGCAACACCTTCAAGCCCACAAACCGTGCAAACCATTGCCGGACTTTTGGCACATGTTTGAATAGCCACGAACCCACGGATCATCAAATAAAACTCTTCATAACAACATCCCCTGCCTTCCCAAACACCGGTTCCAACCTCACTCCCCCAAAGCTCCACCCATCAACAAGCACACCCTCTTCATACTTCTTACTAACAATGAATCCAAGCGCTCCGTCTAGACCTACATTAACCTCCACATCCCCCTCGACTTCAAGCCACCCCTTACCCTTGTGCTCAGCAAATCTGTGTTTTCCAACACGTACTCTTACCGCATCGGGATGAAGCAGAACGGGGACGACGTCAGGAGTGATTTTCACGTCGACGTAGCGTTGAGAGAAAGTGTCCTTGTCAAAAGGTTTACCAACTGAGAAGACGAGGTCGTGCGGTGGCGTTTGTGTGGTATTGTGGAACGCGACGATGAATTGGACGCGGTATCGTCCTTGCGGGATGCCTGTCTTGATGGTTCGGAGACAAATGTCTGAAGCGCCTGTACATTGATAGACGGCTGCCTCCTCGCGTCGGCCATCACCATCCAGGTCCTCAGCAACAGGATATATCTTCTTGAGCTTGCCATCTTCGCCGACAGCAAGGCCTCCTTCCCCAGATGGTGAAGACGTTCGGTACTCACTCATACGCGGCAAATCTTCAAGGTGTGAGACGATTCCCAAAGGCATGCCGGTCTTGAAGTCCACCTGCATAAGCTGGAAAGACTGGCCCATCAGCCCCCTTCCATCCATACCGACTCTGAAGTGCGTGGCCCCGACTTCGAATTTCGGGGGTAGGGCTGAGAGCTTTGCCATTATCTCACCGAAATGCCTGGCAGTTCTGAGCTGTTTAGCATCTCGCATGTATTGTTCAGTGAGCGCCGCCATCTCGTCTTCCTTCATCCACTGCTCAAGACTGACGTTCGCGAGCCCCCGGTCGACGTCAAAGCGGTAATATTGCGTGGAGGTGTTGTAGTACATACGCTTCAGCTCGTTGTCGACCCGTGCAGTACTTGTTGCCATGCCAGCTAGCGCCGATGCCAGAGCGATATCAGTGCCGAGCCCGAATGGTAGCCACGAAGCCATCTTCTTGACTGACGGTATTGACTGCAGACCGGTACCGACAGAGACTATGACACCGATAGACCGCCCTTCCCAGAGTGCTTTTGCTGCATAATCGACTTCTGCGCAAGGGTTGTTAAAACCGACTCCGCCATCCAAATATGTTACTTTTGGAGTACCAAATTGCATCTCTTCGAAGAATGTTGGTGC
Organism: Corynespora olivacea; assembly: GCA_019202945.1. Classification (NCBI taxonomy): domain Eukaryota; kingdom Fungi; phylum Ascomycota; class Dothideomycetes; order Pleosporales; family Corynesporascaceae; genus Corynespora; species Corynespora olivacea. Next base: position 75,421 of record JAGQEM010000076.1, read on the forward strand.
CGCTGAAGTCGCGCGGAGAGCTTCCCAGATGCGAGTGGTACGGTCATTTGGGTCATAGGTTGATAGCAATCTGGGCAGACCCAAAGCGTTCTTGAGAGATGTGAGGACAAAACCTCGACAGCCTCTGGCATTCTTTTTCCTATGGACGCTTTGGCGGGGGTGAAGTTTCCAAGTGTCTGTCCTCGTTGGTCTGGGATCTGTGAAAGGATTATCGTACGGTGTTGGTCTCTGCTCGTCGGCAATATGGCTTGTAGAAGCTGGCGAAGTATTACTCTTCAGCAGTGTCCCAGCAGCATTCTTGAGCGTAGCTACGGGGCTCTCGGTAAGGATGTCGGGCAAACCATCCGACCAGATACTATCGCGCGGTAGATCGTTCTCTGGGACTTCTTCGAAAAGTGAATCGTCCCACATCAATTCATCGGCGTCGTAGCCTAGTTCCACAAGCGCCTCTTTGATTGCCCGCTCCAATACCACGCCCGAGAAACGGCTGGCACCCGTAGGTATTTTGACGCCATAGACTTTGATTGACTTGTCATGCTTGAAGATCTGTTCCGCCAGTCTTGAATAGATGCTTATGCACTGCTTGCAGTCAAGTCTCAGCCGTGACAGCAAGATAGCGATTATGCCACCTGTGCTTGTACCACCGATTCTAAAGGAGCGTTAGCAGATGTTGTATCATTTCTAGGTAGGTGACTGACAAATCAAAGTAATCACACGGTTTTAACGCCCTCGTGTCACTCTTTGACCGCCTCCCTAGCCGCTTCTCTTCTTGTGCAATATTCTCCATTAAGTCATCGAGGACCATCAGCGAAGAGAGACCACGAACACCTCCTCCATCGAGTGACAGCAAGCGCAGGGGCGCATGCGGATTTGTCTCCGCGCTCAAAAACTCCATCATGTCGTAGGGTCCTTTATGACGGAGTCAATCGAACGTAATGTGACCGGTTGTTTACCGGGTGGAAGAACTAGTATAATAGTATGTGTCGGCAGAAGCGGTTTACGTTAGCCTCAGCATCAAGATTTAGAATCTGTGTTAAGACTGTTTTTACGACGAAAGCTACTGCTTGTTGGCGACGGGTGCAGAGACACGAGAGCGGTGTCGGTATTAGTGCTGATGTTTTGTGCGTGTTTCTTGAAGGAAGTTTGCTGAAGTACGAATCGATGTGGCGTCAGAACCTCTGAGGCCTCCGTCCTGAGTCACGAATGATGTCGAAGTAGGTGCTGCCTAATCAGGCTGGGCAAAAGTAAAAGTGATCGATATATCGAGAAGCACGGATCGGACGCCTTTATACCCGATCGTAGTCGTTAGGTCAGGTCCTCGTTTAGGTAGATGTGTGCGCATGTCCAACGCCACATCTCGCATTTATAGAGATGGTGGGGATTTATCCCAGCATACAACTCGACGCTCCGGCCCGCCAGTACCAACCAAACAAGGTAAGGTTTTGTACTTTGAAGGAGGCACAGTCCGAACCAGATGCGGAATTAGAAACGCTTATTGCCCTGCCAGGCGCCTTGTGGTAAGAGTGCGTTGCTGGCTTTCGTTGATATGGTAATAGACGCCGGGGGCTGAATGTTGGAGGTAGCTCCAGCCAATCAACCACCAGGAGGCTGCTGCCTGCGCCCCACCGAAGAGAAGATGGAGGTCAGAAAATCATCAGCCTGCAGTGAACACGGTACACTAGCCTCGCCTTTGGAGGCTCAAGAAAACACGTGGAGAACCTGGTGGGAGATTAAGGTTCTTGGAGGGAATATGCTGGCCAGGTGGCGATATAGACGTATGAATGTGCATTGCCTGGTTGTTCAACACACTCCGGTGTGTAGTCCTTCACTGTCCTCTCCCCTGAAACGAGGCTCAAGACTTTTTTGATGTACAGCCTCTCGGAAATGGTGCGGTCACCGGAAATGGCCAAAGCAACGCATCTTCGCAAACGACGAGATCCCCTTTGGGAAGGCACAGGGCGAGTGCACTAGAAGGGGGCTATCCCTATGACTCAACATGACATACTGTGTTCCGAAAGGCTCATGACGCACGGTGTCGTAAGCCTTTTTGAGCAAATGTTTGCCTTCCCTTCTGCTGGTCTTGGAACGAGACTTGAGGGGCGACAATAATTCAAAGGTGGCCACGCGTGTCGAACTATCGTAAAACTTAGATAGCAAGTAATATGAACGACAGGAAATATAGCAAAGAAAGTACTCATGAAGTAGAAATGAAGCCCTTCGAGCTGGGAAACTTGGGTCAAGCCGATTGATATTCGTGCAGGCATTGCAACGTCTTACTAAGCTTCCACCACCAAAAAATGTTGCAGAACTTTTGACCCAGCACTATAGCAAGTTCGTTCATCGTCATCGTCATCGTCATCGTTATCTCGCGTATATCGAAGAGTTGTCACTCAGGAGTCGAACTAAAGATTGGTCCAGGGTTCATTGTGCATAGGCATCGTTCGCATGTGCACCCGTAGCATCCGGTCGGTACATCCGATAGACCAGCGTGTCTCTCCATCCCAGCAGTGGATTCTTAAAGTCCCTCTCTCTTCTCTCATGTAGCTTGAACCCGACCTTATCCAGCACATTCTGACTCGCCACAAGCTCGGGATCGGTGTGCGCTTCTGCGAATCCGAACCTCCCTTGTTCCCCTCCAGAGTAATACGAAAAGAACAGTGGCATGAAAGCCCTCAAGGCCTCCGTTGCGTAACCTCTGCCCCAGTAATTGTTGTTGAACATGTACCCAACTTCGGGAGCCCTCACAGCACCTATGAGTCCAATGACGCGTGGGGCGGGGGAAGGAGGTGTAGACGTAGACGTAGACGTGGAGGCGGAGGCGGAGGTGGGGGGGAGGAGCTCGACAACGAAATTCCAGCAGTTTTCGAGGTCGTGGCAACCTTGGATCCAGGCTTTTGACTTTTCAATATCGGTGGAAGGCAAAATTGCTCTTTACAAACATTAGCAAACGTTCAAGATATGACAGAGAATACACGACTGACGAATGCTTCATGACTTCCGGTTGAGCTCGCATCAGCATCAAATCTTCCGCATCCTCCAAAGTCAGCGGCCTGATCAGGATTCTTTCCGTTCTAGCCGTGATCTTTGGATCGACCACCACCATCTTGATTAGACCTCGCAGACAGAGAACAGTGAGGAGCCATGGTGCGGTGTGCGGCTGTTGAGCGTAAGCGTAATGCGATGAATCGCACGCAGCCTCGAGTCGGGAAACACACTAGCCTTTCCTAGACACCCACACTCCCCGCCAGCTCACCACCGTCTGCGAATTTGAGCATCCACCCCGTCACGAACATGCTCGCTTGATCGGAACATGACCTGTATAGAGCTGCTGGAAATTATACGTTGGATCCGCACTCACCGTCTGCGATGTCGAACTCTATCCTCTCAGCTTCGGCAAAAGGCGCCACCTTTCTCATCTTCCTCCAAGTCGGATCGCGGGCCCTCACATTTGCCGTCAATCAAGTCCTCCTACGTTTCTTATCGCCTGAGCTGCTAGGTGTATCAGCCCAACTCGAACTGTTTTCGATCTCAGTTCTTTATTTCGCAAGGGAAAGTCTACGTGTAGCTCTCCAGCGCCAAGCCCAGGGAACCCAAGCCGTGGTCAATCTATCCTACCTGGCCGTTCTTTTCGGTGTTCCTCTCATCTATGGACTGGCGATTGTCTGGCTAAGAGCTGAGACGCCGGATGTGCCGTATTTCGTGGATGCGTTGAGCGTGTATTGCCTGGCTACTTTTGTTGAGCTTTTGACTGAACCTGCGTTTTCGGCCGTACAGCAGAAGTTGCTCTATAAAATACGAGCTGTGGCTGAGGGTACGGCGACGCTGTTACGCTGTGCTGGGACCTGTGGCTCTGCGTTTCTAGCTAGCTATTATGGCCTCGACATTGGTGCATTGCCATTTGCGATTGGACAACTGGCGTATGCGCTCGCTCTCTTGTTCGTCTACGTCTGGAAGACATGGTCTGTCACCAGAGCAAACAACTTCTCGCTGTTCCCAAAGCAGATGCCATCAACGAGAGAAGCACCGATGATCTTCCATCACTTCTCGATACCACTACTACGCCTAACTGGATCCCTGACTCTCCAATCCACTCTCAAATACATCTTGACCCAAGGCGACTCCCTCCTCATTACCAGTCTGGCATCCCTCGCAGATCAAGGAGCCTACGCCCTCGCCTCGAACTACGGCGGTCTTGTAGCACGCATGCTCTTCCAACCCATCGAAGAAAGCAGCCGAAACCTCTTTGCCAAACTATGTGCAGACATTCCACCATCATCGTCCACCCAACAACGATCCACTTCATCCGAAGACGCCAAACTTCAGAAACAATCTCTCACTCAGGCTTCAAGAATCCTAGGCACTATCCTCCACCTCTACGCCATAATATCACTCTTCGCGACCACCCTCGGACCAACACTCGCTCCACTCCTCCTCTCCATCGTAGCAGGGAAACGCTGGTCTTCGACCTCTGCCCCCGAAGTTCTATCTACATACTGTTATTACATACCTTTCCTCGCCATCAACGGGGTGACGGAAGCTTTCGTTGCCGCCGTAGCGACGAGCAAAGAGCTTTACACGCAATCGCTCTCCATGGGCGTGTTCTTCGTTCTTTTCGCAGGTAGTGCGTGGTTCTTCATTGCGCAGCTGGAATGGGGAGGCAGCGGAGTCGTAGCCGCCAACACGGTCAATATGGGTCTGCGTATTGTTTATAACCTCCGGTTTATCCGAAATTTCTTCAACCAGAGGCAGATGGTGTTCAGGATCAGGATGACGTTCCCTGGTCTCTTCTCTTTGGCTACATTGCCTATCATCCCTATGGTGTTGAAGTATAAACCACTGGGAAGACCATTCTTGGAGCACGGGTTCATTGGCGAACTTGCGTATGTAAGTTCTGTGGCTGTTATACTTGTCGGCTATGTTTTGGTCTCGGAAAGAGGGTTCTTGAAGGAATGTTATCGCATGATGAGGCCTGAGACTGCGCCTGCGACGCCAGCGAAGAAGAAACAGTAGATTATGTATATGACTGACTTGGATCGTTTGCAAGCTTTCCATCTGCTCGAAGAATTCTCATTCGTGATTCTTTTTTTGGATGGTTCCTTGCTCTTGTGACGTACCGGGTGCCAAGGAGCCCGGGGGTTTCCGCCCGCATTGCGGACCTCCGAGTCATACTTTTCGGGTGTCATTCTTTTCGTTCCCCATTATCAGCTGGCAATGTTCTGATGCCCATAAACTTCTCTCACCTACCAAATGTACGCATCACACGGTTTATCTCGGCCTACACTCGCGCTTCACACTCTCTGGCGCAAGTCGCTGCATCAGAGTCCGCTCATCTTCCTCTTTCCACGTTGAAGACTTCCACCCCGCCAATCTGTCGCGCAAGAACAGCCGCCGCCATGGAGACCGACATCCTCCCCGTAGATCCCAATAAGCTAGGAAAGCTCAATGTCAAGAAATCCAACGAGGTGGACCCTTTGATAGAAGAATGGGATTTTGAGTATGAGCAAGGGAAGGATCTGGAGAGCCTGCAACGCGCGGCGCAGGAGTTGAGGGAGACAGATATACCAGTCGCGTTTCCGACAGAGACAGTGTATGGTCTCGGTGCGGATGCGACGAGGAGCGCCGCAGTTCGCGCTATTTTTGCTGCGAAGGGACGACCTGCAGACAACCCGCTCATTGTACACATTCACTCCATACCACAGCTACGCGCGCTTCTACGAGGAAGCACAAATGCTCAGGATGGCGGTCAAGACCTTATTCCCGCCATCTACAAGCCCCTAATCAGGAAGTTCTGGCCAGGACCTCTTACGATCATCTTGCCAAATCCCGAGGGCTCGGTTCTTGCGCCTGAAGTCACGGCAGGTCTATCAACCTTTGGCGCGCGCATGCCGCGCAGTATACTCTCCCTTGCTCTCATGCGTCTTGCCTCTGTCCCTCTCGCCGGTCCCTCGGCAAACGCGTCGACACGCCCCTCACCCACAGCCGCTGAGCATGTGAAAGACGACTTGGAGGGACGTATACACACCATTGTCGATGGCGGGCCTTGCGAGGTCGGCGTGGAGAGTACGGTTGTAGATGGGCTGTCGCATCCACCAAGTATACTGCGTCCTGGTGGCGTCACGGTGGAACAGTTGAGGCAGTGTGAGGGGTGGGAGAATGTGGTGGTGGGATACAAGGATGAGCATGAGGAGGGGGTAAGGCCGAGAGCGCCGGGGATGAAATATCGACATTACAGTCCCAAGGCGAAGGTGATCTTATTTGAGGGAGGGCGAGGGAGACCAGGAATGAAGGATATACTGGAGATGGAGGAGGCATACAGGTCTGTGGGTATCATTCGGACCAAGTCTTGGCCGGATGTCTTGGGTCTGCCAGTGGAAACGAGACAGGCAGATGGTACCTCGCCGATCGCGTCTGTAGCTCAGGACGTGATAACGAACGGAAATGGAAACGGCTCAACTCCCTCAAACATCCTACGATCGGTCATCCAACACCAGACTCCTCACGCGACGCACCACATCCTCCAACCACCCACCTCGGGCTCGGTATCTATATGGGACATTGCGCTTGGGACCTCCACCGAAGATGTAGCGCGAGGTCTCTTCTCCGCTCTCCGCGAATTGGATAAGAAAGGTGTTGGAGTCATCTTTGTTGAAGGTATAGATGATACTATAGGCGACGACATTGCGGCGGCAGTTATGAATCGGTTGAGGAAAGCAGCCGAGATACGGGTCTAGATGGGTTTAGGAAAGTCAAGAAAAACGAAAAAAAGGTTTATACTGAAGATGTCTCCCCCCTCTGAACGACAGGCCCTTCTTCTTACCAATGTCCGGAAACTGCCTTCAGGGCGTCAATAATAACAGCAAAAACGAGGTCTCACCTGATGCCCATTTAGGACACCATGTATGGCATCCGCTAAAGTCGACTCGTGCGATATTTGTGTTGCCTCAAGCACACAATTTTCCCTTGAAATATGGCCACTTACCGTTCCCCAAGCAAAGCATGCGTTTCTCTAGTTTTCGACTGCCCAGTGTCTCAGATACTTCGGATACATATTAATTTAGCCTATTCGTTCACTCCTAAACGCAACATCCAATTAGGCCCACCAAACCCGCATCTCCGCAATAGCTACCACACCGAATCCTTCAGGATCTCGTTTTTGCTTACCTGACTTGCAGACCAATATCGAATAGATTAACGTTGTACTGGGTGTGGAAGGTAACTTTGGGCTCGAGCAGGTGAAGTGTTTTTGACGCGGTGATGGCGCCACGGGAGTGCGAGTAGTTATGCCTGTAATGCTAGTAGTTCTAACTATTTCCGTGTTTGGGAACGGAGAAGATGGCGAAGCAGTGTTGTGGGTTGAGTATAAAAGGAGTTGGTCGTTCGTGAAAGGGGAGGTTGTTCGAGCAGCTCAGTTACCAGCCCATCGATCTCGACAAGACATCATGAAGTCCACCACCACCATCCTCCTCTCCAGCTTCGCGCTGCTTGCACCCACAAATGCCCACTGTACCTTTGCCTCCCCTCCCCTCCCCTCCCCTCCCCTCGCCACTCCATCACCTTCTAATCCCCCCGACTAGATCTTTTCGGCCGCCTCATCCTCGACAGCAAATGGACGAGCACATGGGAATACGTTCGCGAAGTCACCCCCAAGCCCGACGTAAGCCCCGAATTGGCACAACAATACCCCGTGACCGAGCCGCTATCCGACGACCTCCGATGCGGTCGCAACGCGAGTCTAGGCTGGAGTCAGCCCAAGACAGCGACTGTGAAAGCGGGCGATGTTGTGGGCTTTGGTGTCGGAGAGTATACGGTTGAAGGGAATCCAAGGATGTATCATCCAGGGATTGCCAGTGCATGGTTGAGCAAGAGCAGTACGGAGAATTTGGACGAGTATGCCGGCGATGGTATGTATATCGTCGACAAGAAAAACATGATGGGGAGGATGGAAAGATCAGGGCTGATGCGAGGTACACACAGGTGATTGGTTCAAGATCGTCCAGAGCAGGGGAAGGGAGGCTCAGAGCGTGGACTTTACGAAGGAGGAGAACAAGAGCCTTTACGACCAGTTGAAGTCGTTGTGGGGGACTTTCCAAAACGACAGCGCAAGTGGTCCCCCTCCTCCCTGCACCTCCTTCTCCTTCCTAATCCTCCTTCTCCTTCCTCCTTCTCCTTCCTCCTTCTCGCCTGACACCTCCAAACAGTGGAACTTCACCATCCCCGCCACCACCCCGGCCGGGAAATACCTCCTCCGCTTCGAGCACATTTTCCCCAATGCCGTCGATGCCCAGTTTTACGTCAACTGCGCACACATCGAGATCGTCAACTCGGGGACCGTCGGCACGCCTGCGCCGTTGGTCAAGCTCCCGGGTGCGTACACGAGGGGTCAGAAGGATGTGTATTTTTCCACCTACGACTATGGGCTCGCTGGAAGCTTGGATGGGTATACGACGCCCGCGCCGGCTGTGTGGAGTGGGTAGATAGAAGGAGGAATATGGAGTGGAGAAGCAAGTAAGTCTAGTCTATCGGGTATTGAAGGGAGAAGTATCATCCTGCTCCCCCTGAGATGACAGTCGCACGGCTACTTCTTTCTCCTCATATAACGCATTGGCCTTCTTTATATTCATCCCAAAAAAGAATTCAACTATTACTATCTTCTCTATCGGGTCTTGTGTTTTCGCATTTCTTAACTCCCCTTTCTTTGTGCCTACGGTTTTGAGGTGGCTGAGGTTTGACATATGTGTGCACAATCAAATACCAAGGTGAGAGAGCAAAACGGCGACTCTCTCTCCTTATCCAAGAATGGCATACACTGAGCTGTTCAACGGATCATGGTTCACCTGCGTACGACAATGGGGTGAAAACATGAAGAGAGAGAAAAAAGGTAGAATTTCAAGAACTGCTTTCTGGGCTTCCTGAAGGACTATTCATTTCATGACTTCGTTATACCACAAATCGCACACCCAAACACTCTACCCTAAACTTCGTTCCTCGCTACCTACATCTTCAGAACAAAACCCCACCCAACAACGCGCCCCCTAGAACACCTGCCGCCAACGGCGCCCCCAACCCCATTCCTCCACCATACCCATACCCATTCGGCCTGCCATACGGTCCCACGGGCCTCACGAACCTCGCATTCGGATCTGCATACGGGCCCTGAGAATAGGGATTGTATCCATAGGCACCGTGCGCATAACCCCTCGGACCCGGTCCATACGCGCCACCCGGTCCATTAGGCGGCTCGATATACACATCTCTGCCTCGCTGATCCTTGCACAAGAATTGCGGTTGGCCGGTTTCCAGGGCACGAATCATGGCTTGACGTGCTTGAAGATGGGTTTGATAGGCTTTGCGTTCCTGTTCCTCGCGCTGCAGGCGTTGGTTTTGACGCTGCTCGTGCGTGGTCGAGGTGAGTTTGTCTTTCATTTTGCGGGTCAGTTTGGAGAGACCTTTTGGTGGGGGGTCGTTTGTCGGTGCCGCTGCCGCTGCCTGTGGTCGGGGTGGAAGATGTGGATGATGCGTGTGTTCGTCGTCGCTGGATTCGGCGGCTACGTCGTCCAGTGACATCGTCGTGTGCATACGGCCATGCCTTTTTCTCTCCTCGGGACTCAAGGTGGATAGGAACTGCGGGTCGTCGTAAGGATGGGTCCAGATACTCCTCGGCGGATCAGCTTTTGTGTCGACGAAGAATTGATGATGTTCAACCGGATCAAATTGGCGAACCCATCCTTCTGGCAGCGGTCGGTTCTCATCTTCCATTGAGCGTCGGTGCTCGGGCGGGATGCCATTGCGTGATGTAGGTGATGCGGGGCCATCTGTGGCGACGCGTTGGATGCCAGGTGTTGGTTCCGAGGACGAACCGGTAGCGGTTTCGTAAGAAGGTGGCGCGTCTTGTGGATGTGAGGACGCCATGGTTTTTGGAAGTATCGCTGTTGCACCCGGTTGAACAAGTGCCCTTCACGAGGGGTCCAGTGTCGCAGGATCAAGCTTCTTGCCGAGGAGAGAGCGGTGTATAGTGTAGAAGCATGAAAGTCGAAGGTTGGTTCGAGATGGTAGGTTCGGAGCTCAAGAGGGAGAGACAGTCGATCGCAATGCTGTACAACACTGAGCGCGGACGTTATTCTGATCAGTGACGAACAGAATGGGGGCCAGTACGACGTTGCGAATGTATGTCAGAAAGAGGCAACGGAGAGATGAAAGCAGCAGTTGCTGAGTCGAGGAGTGTTCATGACCGCCGATGACGTTGTGGCAGTGCTGACATTCGCCGTCGAAGAGTTCACTGTCATACCATTTTCAGACAATCTAGAACTTGAACTTTGGAGCAGAGGTTCAGCGCGCCTTCGCGTTTGTTCGTGTGGTTCACGAAATATAGCAGGATTCCGAGAAACAGGCTGGGTGCCTGAAAGTTTCACGGAGCGAGCACCGTGTTTCTGCGTAGTACGTAGTATGTAGGCTGTGCGGGGGTGACGGGGCAGCTGTGAAACCGAACGTGAAGAGGACAACATCAACATCTGAACGGACCTGTGCTGGTCTTTGCAGCTAGACGGGTAACAGTTGGCAGGGACAATTGCAACGGGGACGATGGCATTTCCAACTTCTGGAATAGTCGAGGTGTTACCTCCAACAGAGAAGACTGTCCCTTTATTCTCTATGAACTCTTTGAGTCGCGCTAAGGCGAGTGCCCGACACCATGTCGCACTCTACGCAATGTTGAATCTCAAATCGCATACGCGCTGCACCGACAGCGGCGCGTATCTCTCCATGTGTATGTGACCCGGGAAAAGCCTTTCCGTCAGATGAATGCAGAAAAGCCTTGGATAGATGAGGGGTATCAGTTCCCGACGCCGTAACTTGTTGAAAGACGATTTTTTGACCCCGCCAGAGATATGCATGTCATATCGTCGTAAAAATTGATCCTTGTGGTTGAAGTTGATTCAAACCACGCATGCATGTGCATTCGTACTAATACATTTAGAGCTTGAGCTCCTTGGGCTTCTCCCAGGTGAAGTCCTGCGACGAGTCAGTGGGGATACTTGAAGACCGTGTGCGAAGTTGGAGCCTACCTGGTTGGTGAAGTGGCCATTCTTGGCCGTCTGGAAGTAGATGGGGTTGGTAAGCTCAAGCTCCTTGACAATGACACCGGGGCGGAGGTCGAAGTTGTTGTGGATGACCTCGACGAGCTCATCAGACGACTTGTCCGAGGTGCCGTACGTCTCAACGAAGAGGGACAGGGGCTCGGCGACACCAATGGCGTAGGAAAGCTGGACGAGTGCGCGACGGGCCAACTTGGCGTTGACGAGCGACTTGGCGATCCAGCGGGCCAGGTAGGCAGCAGAGCGGTCGACCTTGGAGTAGTCCTTGCCGGAGAAAGCACCGCCTCCGTGGGCTCCCCAGCCTCCATACGTGTCCACAATGATCTTGCGGCCCGTCAGGCCGGCATCACCCTGGGGTCCACCGATGATGAAGAGGCCGGAGGGTTGGATCTGAGCATGTTAGCCAGGATCCATCACGAGCTTCCCATGCAAACGTACGTGGTAGACGGTCTTGTCATCGAGGTACTTGGCCGGGATGACCTTTTTGATGATCTTCTCCTTGATCTCCTTCCGGAGCTCTTCGGTGGTGATGTCCTCGCTGTGCTGGGCCGAAACAACCACCGTGTCGACACGCAGGGGGATGACGGCACCGCCGTCGTGCTTGTACTCGACGGTGACCTGCGTCTTGGTGTCGGGACGCAACCAGGGCAGGCTGCCGTCGTTGCGGGCGTCCTTCATAGCCTTGTTCAGCTTGTGCGAGAGCAGCAGAGTCAACGGCAGCAGCTCGGGGGTCTCGTCGGTGGCATATCCGAACATGATACCCTGGTCACCCGCACCGAGCTTCTCAAGAGCCTCGTCGTAGTGCAGGCCCTGGGCGATATCGGGCGACTGCTGCTCGATGGCGACAAGCACGTTGCACGTCTTGTAGTCGAAGCCCTTGTTCGAGTGGTCGTAGCCGATGTCCTTGATGGCATCGCGGATGATCTTCTGGTAGTCGAGATGGGCCTTGGTGGTGATCTCGCCGAAGACCATGATCATACCCGTCTTGGTGGCCGTCTCGCAGGCGACCTTGGAGAGCGGGTCCTCCCTCAGACAGGCGTCGAGGACGGCATCGGAAACCTGGTCGCTGCGGGTGCATTGTCAGCTGGAACATGCCCGATTTCCACCTCCTCCGGCTACGTGGGCACTTTTTGCGCAGACGAGAACGGCGGCGGGGGCAAACACGAGACTCACCAGATCTTGTCGGGGTGGCCCTCGCCGACAGACTCGGACGTGAAGAGAAAGGTCCCCTGAACAACGGTGAGCAGGCAGGCGCGACATGGGCGGCGGCGGGGCGGGCAGTTACCTTGGAGGTCCCGTTGGCGGCCGTCATGGTTGCGGGGGTGTCGAGGGTGTCAATCGCACGTAGTGTAGGACTTGCGACCAAGCGGTGAGAGGAGCGGGAGGTGTACAAGGAGGTGTACAAGGAGGTGGGAGAGCAGAGAGGAGAGCAGGTGGGGGAGAGCAGAGGGGAGAGCAGGTGGGGGAGAGCAACGAGGACAGGCAGAAAAGAGGGCCGGCGGAGGGGTTTTAAGAGGGCCGGCGGAGGGGTTTTAAGAGAACCGGCGACGTATGGGATCTCTGCGCGAATTGCCGAAGAAAACGGAGCACCATTCACCGGCCGCCACCGCCCGGCAGAATTCCTCGCGCGTCGAAGCCGTCCCGTCGCCGCCGACTCTCGCTCGCCCGCTCTCGCCCGCCGCCCGCCATGAGCAAGTACGGCACCCTGGTCATGGCAAGTCGCTGTGTCTGTCTGCGTGCGGGCCATGTATGCTGACGGTAGTAGGGGCCCGCCGGCGCCGGCAAGTCCACCTTCTGCGCCTCGCTCATCCAGCACCTCCAGAACAACAAGCGGCCTGCCTTCTACGTGAACCTCGACCCCGCCGCCGAGGAGTTCGCCTTCGAGCCCGACCTCGACATCAAGGACCTGATCAGCCTTGCCGACGTCATGGAGGAGATGAGCCTGGGGCCGAATGGCGGGCTGATCTACTGCTTCGAGTTCCTGATGGACAACATCGACTGGCTGACGGACCCGCTGGAGGAGGTGACGGACGAGTACCTGATCATCATCGACATGCCCGGCCAGATAGAGCTGTACACGCACGTTCCCATCCTGCCCGAGCTGGTCAAGACGCTGATGCGCGGCTCCTTGAACATCAACATGTGCGCCGCGTACCTGCTCGAGGCCACCTTCATCGTGGACCGGCCCAAGTTCTTCGCCGGCACTCTCTCCGCAATGTCCGCCATGCTTATGCTCGAGATGCCGCACGTCAACATTCTGAGCAAGATGGACCTCGTCAAAGGCCAGGTCAGGAGCCGCGAGCTGAAGCGCTTCCTCGACCCCGACCCGAACCTGCTCGACGACGACCCGGCGCGGAAGAAGAAGAGCAAGGGCGACGAGGAAGAGGAGAGCGGCGGCTATCGAGACCCGGGCCTGACGAGCAGCGTCATGAGCGGCGCATCGTTCGACCGGTTGAACAAGGCAGTCGCGCAGCTCATTGACGACTTCAGCATGGTCTCGTTTCTGAAGCTGGACGTGCAGAGCGAGGACAGCTTGGGCGCGGTGCTGAGCTACATCGACGACGCCATACAGTACCACGAGGCCCAAGAGCCGAAAGAGCCCAAGGACGATGTCATGGACACTTCGATGGGCTTGTCCGGATAAATGAAAAAGTGTTTTCCTGGGGGTTGGATTCGCGCGTGAAGCGACGCAAAGATCTTGTAAAGCATTGGAAGGCGTTTTGGGAGGCCAATGTCCAACATGGAGCCGCGGAATCGGCGGAATGAGCATTTGATACCCATAGTAGGATAATGAAACAATCGTATGCGCCCCTGGTAGCCCATCTCCGCGGTATCGGCGCACGCCACTGATGAGACTTGCAGCAGTGGGAAAGTATCGTGCATCACAGCAACCACACACCAAGAGGATGAGATAAGAATTCGTTATCATCACGTATCAAGCCTTTGTCTACGCCCATTCGCCTTCACGCCTCCTCATCCATCATCCGTTGTTCGGGACCGGGTATACCGTACAAGCGCACGCCCACGCAAAACCCTCCGACGGGTGAATCCCGACGAAGCCCGAAAACCCCCCGATTGCTACCCTCAAACCCCGCGAACTCACCGACAACGACGACGAAAATATACCCCCGCACCGCTCCCTTGCCACATCGAAAAAAAAAATAGACAGACAGACAGACGGGACGTGCTATGCGTCAAGGAAAGCCGCCCGAAATGCCATACAACAAACACGCAGATGCGTGCCGTCATTGGACGTGAGAACGAGTACACAGCGAGTCCAAAGCAGAAGCCTCTACGCCGACTTCCTCGAGCGCGGGGCGGCGACCTCCTTGGTCGTGGTCGGCTTGGCTTTCTGTCGGACGCGTCAGTCTACACATGCCGACACGGTGGAGAGCGTATGCGTGGGGAAGGCAAATATCTCCCCGGTCATACTACACCCCCCGCCCGCCAACACGCTCTGGACATACCTTCGTACCCGCCGCCTTCTTCGCCGGCCGTCCCTCTGCCTTGCCCTCGGCTTTCTTGACCTTGCCCTCCACCTTGTCCGTCGCCTTCTTGATCGGGGCCTTTTGCTTCTGAACGGTCTTGGTCTTGGGCGCGGGCGCAGCAGCAGCAGTCGTCTTGGTGGTGGTGCTGGTGGTGGTGGTCTTCGGCTTGGCAACGCGTCCCGTAGCCACCTTCTTGTCGCGCGGCTTGGAAGTGTTCGCCGTAGCGCGCTTCTTGGACGCCGTGGTGGTTTTGGTGCCCGTCTTGGATGTGGATGGCGTGAGGACTGCCTCGATCTTCTTGGGGATGCTCCCCGTTTTGGTGCGGGTGGTGGCGACCATCTTGGCGGTCCTTGTTGGAGAGGGAGAAGACGGAGGGTCTGTCTACGGGTGGGGACTGCGTGGAAGTACTGGAAAGAAAGCGGGCGTGGTCAGCTTAGGTAGAAAGGCTTGTGAAGATGGACGCAAAGCAGAGAAACGCGCCGCACGGAATGTCACACCGCGTAAACAGAACTTTGTCCACACCCCCCGTCCCCCCCTTCCCCAGAATGAGATGGAAGAAAGCCTGATAGTCCGGAAGTTCGTGTCGAAGAAGGGTAGAAGGCACTGGGCGCGCGAAGCGCTCCATACTTTGCCCTCCAGTGCGGAGTCGAAGTGTGCATCCATCACGCGCACCAAACTCATTCTCTTGCGCGCGAATCCTCACGCTTCCCACCTCTTCGCACAGGATAAAAAACACATGGAGAAAGGAAGCAAGCTTACGCGACTCTATCCAAGTAAATACCGAATTGCCTAGATGCTGTGTGCACGAATGCGAAAGGTTGGCGCGCAGGATATGTTGATGTTGTTGATGGAAGGGAAGAGGGCCGGGAAGCGCGAACGAAGATTAAGTAGGCGAGAGCTCAGAGGGAGGGGAACTTCTCTGTTTCAAAGAACGCGCGAGAATCGCAAACAGGAACGCGGACTTGAGCCAATAACTACTCGAGCAATACTACGTGCATGCGGCGTACATTGTTGTATTTGATCTACCTTGCTATTTCTGCTACCTCGTCTGGAGCGCTTACCCGAGAAAGTTGGCACTTGTTTACCTACATCGTTAGGACGCGAGCCATCCCTCTAGACCCCTTGACATTATACATCTGCGTGCGCTCAACCTGTCTACGATGTTCATTGTCGGTGGTACCCAACCATGTAGACTCTGAAATGTAATGATTGGCTTTTGTCTACCTATCCCATGCCCAAGACGCACGCAGCCGCCCGCTATCTTTCATCGGCTCTGTACGCGCCAGAAGCCCCCATAACCGCGCATCCATCCCAATGCAACCGAATGTTTCAAAAATCTTGGTATCCAACGCCGTGAAATGTCTCGACAGTAGACTGTATACTCGGAAAATGTGTGCAAGCCTTGTGCCAAGTATTGTGAGGATCACCAACCGAGCCGAAGCCACCTCTCGCACTGTTGGGAAAAAGCTGGCGACGGCGATTCTGTGTCAAGCTCGCCATCGAGACTCTGGCAGAGCTTTGCACAAAATTCGGTAGGTCGATAGCTACCTGTTGTTAATCCTTACGACGCCTTTTTGTCCACGCGAGAGGCCACGTCACCAATCGACGTGACGAGTGTTCGGCAATCCTTTAGGCATTGTTGAGCTTTGCTGTGCGCTTGCTCATGAAGTCGAAGAACGCGAATTGGCTAGCATTGACGCCGTACGTGTACACGAAACGACTGGCAAGGTAACTGCCAAAAATGGCGCGTAGGTAGTTGTCAGGTACCTGGTGATGTTAGCACAGGATTCGCTGGTATTGGTGATGCCACATACCCTCTCCATGATCTTGTCCAAACCAATCTGTTGAAGCAGCAGACTCGGCAGAGCCTCGCTCAATACTGACTTCCTGAACTCGACGTTGTTCCACAGTTCAGTATTCTGAAGCTCTTCGTCCAGCTTGGTGATGGCAATGCTCAAGGTGTCACTCAAAACACTACGCGGCTCACCAGTAGTTTGGTGTTCTCTCCAAATGGCTTCGAACTCCAGTCGAGCATTGTTTTGAATGGTAGCTTGCACTTGTTTGACGTAGTTGTTGTAGAAGTCGGGAATAGTACCATCGTCCCGAACGCACATGTGCTGGACGAAGCTCTCGTCGTCAAAGGCCAACGACGCCAATACCTCTAGGGAAGAAGATGTGACGCCACCCTTGTTCGCAGAAGCATCTTTATACAGGATGCAGCCGGCTTTCTCCAGACGGAGTTTCGCGTCCTGGGTGATGAAAAGGTTGGCACCTTCCACGATGTATGGGATGACTGACTTGCCATCAACGATCAGCTTGTTGGCAGTGGTGAAGTCGATCGACTCTGGACGTCCACCGCAAGGGACGAAAGTGTCATACTGCTGTCCGCCACGAAGATGGAAGGTATTGCGGAAGGTGGTGCCGTTGTAGACCATTTCGCCGCTGGGCAGCCTGACGTTGGTCTCATCAACTAGGACGCGGTAACCTTCCGAAGACAGCTTCGAGACATCGAAGTTGTTGATCATGACTCTGGCCTTGGCAAGTCGGAGAAGCTCCTCGTGATTGATACCCCGAGGGTCGACGAGTACGCCAGCTCCATCAACAATAGCGATGTACTTCTCGTTGCTGAGAAGGATCTCGTTGGAACCAAGATCACCGTCAGGTCCTCCCGTCTGCAGCTTTCTGACTTTGCTGGGATCAAGATTCAGCTTCCTGTAGATGCCCAAGACATATTCACGAACTGAGAGGGTTGTCATGCCATATCGATCATGTGGAATACCACCGAGCTTGGGACTCTTGCCGGTGAAGAACGACTTCCACCAGGGTGCTCCGCGGAAACGAGCGTGCTCAGTGGCCCAGTCCACGAGGTCGGCAGTGTTCTCGTCAGGACCCATGAAGAGAATTTCCTCCTTGCCGTAAAGATCGACTATCGGATCTTTGATCCCAGGGCTAGTAGGTGGGAGCAAGAGGTCTAATATGCTATCAATGTACTTCTCGAAAGCAACTCGAGCCTTGTCTTGGTAGTGGTAGTCAAGCAGCACGACGCCCTTTGAGCCTCCTTCGGGAATGTCCTTGTTCTTGCGTTGCTGCGTATTGGCAAGGTTGTAATTCTCATCGAACAAAGATCGCGCGTTGATTGCATAAGCCTCCGGACTCCTGGACTTGACAATGCGGATACCTCCACGAGCGATATCGCGGAAGCGTAGATGGAAACCACGGAACTCGGAGCTGATGACAAGGAACATTCCATAGAGCGGCTGGGGGTACTCCGAGGGCGGCAAGAATTGAGGGTTCAAGCGGAAGCTCAAAGCAACCTTGGTGGGCGTGTAAAAGTTGGTCTTGAGCACGCAGTTGTTGAAGATGCGGAATGAATTCATCACCACCTGGTGATGGTCGTTGACGACCGCCTTGTTGATGGAGTCTGTCAACTCATCATCACTGAGCACCTTGTCGACTTGCAGACGCAGGTAACTGAGAGTGGGCAGAAAGTCGTCTTGTTGGCCCCGTGTCTGTACATAGTGCGTGTTCGCGAACGAAACATACAAGCTATGAATGAGGTCCGGGTACGAGTTGATGATCTCCAGAATATAGTCGGCAGTGAACGTTTCCGTGCGTAGCCTGCGCTTCAGCTTCGACAGAAGCTCGGCATGGACGCTGTTCTGTGAATCCAGGAGCGAAGCCAACGCGTTGTACTCATTTCCGAGACGGTTGAGGAAGTGAGAAACGAAGACCCAGACGCAGTGAGCGTAGATCGTCTCCTGAAGACTCAGTCGGCCAGTGGCGAACAGTGCCTGAAACTTGTTCTGCGGGATGCAGTACAGCAGAGAGATCTCCTTGATGATTTGATGGATCGAGGCTTCGATGGGTGGGTGCTTACCATCGGGAAGTTGTTGGAGGTAGAGAGACATGGCGGTGTATCCGTTGGAGAATTGTTCCACATACTTGCGCGATGTTGTCAGGCCGTAGTAGTGGTAGAGATCGCTCAGAGCACTGAACAGGCCCATGGCGCTACCCTGCTTGTACGCTACGACCAACCGCTTGTCGCGAGAACCCTCAATGTCGAAGTACTCGATGACAGGGCCAGTTCGCTCCACGGCCACTTCGAGCGCTTCTTGGTAAATACGCTTTGTATTGGCCGTCGCCTTTTGGAGAAAGCGCTTGTCGCCGACCTTTTCGATGTTTGTCTCCGTCTGGCTGGGTTTGGGGTCCACAAAGTCACACTCGTAGACAAAGTAGCAACGCAGTTGTTGGTTCTGACTCCCTGGTAGCGGGCTGGCGGAGCGGAAACTCTCCACACGGTAGCCCACAGCTCCCTTGGAGCCATTGAGGTACTTCTCGTCGATTCTCTGCTCATATTGCGGCCCCTTCACGACGGAGATGCCCGGCTTGCTTGTATCGATGTATACCGCGTGGTCCGACGCCTCCCTGTCCAACCTTATTTCGAGGCGTTTGTCGTCACGGGCATAAGCAGCCACCTTTGCGGCGTAAAGGGAGTGAATGTGGTTGACGATCCTGGTCGATTGTCAGAATTGAAGCTCGAGAGAAAGCTGGGCCAACTTACGCTTCCACGGTTTCGGTTGCAAAGTACATGTCGTCGATGCCTAGCTCGTTGTAGAACCAGGAGGTCTCCGTCTCAACAAAGTCGGGAGGTACAAACCCTTTCTCCTCAATGCCGTCCATGACGGCTTCCATCTGCTTCTCCTTGCCCTCAAACTTGGGTGCCACGTAGCCAAACCCTCCCGACCCCTCTTGGGGAATGATGCGGGGTGTGGCATGGCCGGAGCCCGGAATGCTCAAATGTGTGGGTAGTGGGGAGGGACGTCGGTCGGGCGTGCGTGAGATTTGGTCGAGAAGCTTGTTCGGGGGTGCAACGGCACCGTTCACTGGTGTTGACGACATGATGAGAGGTGCACCTGGCGTTGTTGAGAGGGGTTCGATGATGGATGGATACAGTTGGGCGGCAGACTCGCTATTAATCCTCGGGTGCCGTTTGACGAAGCAACTCTACGTCGGCCGGCGCTCTATTTGCTCACTAGTGCCGGACCTCAACCAGGCAGAGTGGGAGAGCGTGTATAGTGTTCGGCTTGGATCGGCTTTACCCGAGGCCCAAGATTAGAGCAGCTGGACGGGCAATTGGGTCCCTCGCGAGCTTCCGAACCAACGAGAGCACCCTGGGGGTGAGGTATTAATGGTTGTGGTTGTGTGGCGGCAACGGAGGGGTGATGTAGGATGGATGGGTCCGCGGCGGGGCAGCTGTCCGAGGCCCTAGTGCAAAGCGAGTCGAGGTTTCTGGCAAGCTGATTAGACAATGGAGAGCTGAGAGTGCGGCCGCGCAATGGATATGAGGCTCTTGGACCGCACATCTATTTCAGACGGCAGGATGACGCAGCCCGCTCACCGTGGCAGATCGCTCTCGCCCCAGCTGTGGTGGATAAGAAGGCGGCTTCCAATTGGGCCCGTTCCACCGCTCTTTGCTATGCTGTGCTCTGCTCTGCTCGCCGTGTAGTCAGCACGCCGTGGCAGCAGCAATGGCGGCCCGATGCGAGGGGCAGACGGCAGGGCCCAGGCTGTGTGGCTACGCTATCGGACGTCTCAGCGAAACGCAGGGCGAGGAGGTGGCACTGCGATAAGAGATGCTCGGCTCCAGGACAGGGACGTGAAAAGCAACGCCATGTGCTGGGGAGCGCGCCATTTATGTTTGGGTGGTGCTCGAGGGCCCTTCGCTCCGGGGGCAGTTGTGACGGCGGGCGTACCTGACAATAGGCCCGCGACCGGCAGGCAGGACCCGCTTTGAGCCGGGCTGCAGCTTCCCCAGACGATGGTCGGCCGCTAGTGCTGCAACCCATCGAGAGCCTCTGGACGGCATTCACGTAATAGCGGGACAAAACGAGCAGAGGATGACCTGCAAAGTGACCAGAAGCACGCGCTCGAGTGCAGACTTTTCGCGATGCGTCTGGACGAGGCGTCACGATTGCATGGCGCATCCTCCGGCAGCACCGAGGGTGCCCTGATTCGCTGCCCGCACTCTCAAACCCCTCCTGTACGACCGCTCAACCTCCGCCGTCCTCGACCTCACGATCCTTGGCGCCACGGGGCCCAGAAGCTGCCGCTGACCGGACGTGGCCTTTCGGCACTGGTGGTCGCCGCCCGCACGTGGACGCCGCCCGCCGGCAGGTATCCGCAGCAGGTCACGATGTTCTGGCGCGGGACCGAGGCGACTTCCGTGGCGACAACTGCCTCACCGCTCGCAATGCCTGATGCTTGTCCCTGAGTGCGACGCATTGCGTGCTCGTGGCCACGATAGTTGCCACATCGTTGCCACCCCGTCCGGTCCTGGATGCATTGCTCACATCACGGAAGCGACGGAACAAGGCAGCACGAGCTCGTCGTCCATTGTCAATGCTCGCACTCAGTCGTCATCTGCATATTCTTGTCCGTTCACAGTCACCAGCACCCTGTACCCCTCTCCGTTGATCCAATTCTTCTTCTTCCCAGCCTTTCCTACCTTCGACAATGCACTGTGGAGTGCTTCGTCCACCTCGTCCATGGCCTGTGCAAACGCAAAGTCGATGCTTAATTTCTCGTTCCCTTTCTTCGACATCGCCCAACCCGCCTTGATCTTCACTCGCTCCTCTCTTATCACTCCCGCCGGATAGACGCTCGCAACGACAGCGCCGGCACGTCCGAGATACATGCACCACCAGGGCAACCCTCTCGGGAGCAGTTGAAGCATGCGACGGTAGAAGTCCTGTTCGGTGGGACTTATTGAGCCGAAACCACCGTATCTTTCACAGAGGAGAATGGCCAGCAAAGCGCGCTGTTCATGGCTTATCCCGTGAGCAGCTGCGAAGAGACCTGTTGTCGTGCTCCGGAGTGCTGCTCCAGCTGCAAGATCCTTTGGAAAGGCAGCATGCACGTATAGCGCCTGCACAAATGCCGTGACTATGGCAGCGTCGAAGAGAGCTCTACCGTGCTTCGAAACCGGAGAATGCACCGCTCTGGTGAGAAGGTCCACGAGTTCAGTGACCGACTCTCCCGCATATGACTTGGTCGCGGTGACCAGAGGATCTTCTTTTCGTTGGCTTGCATCCATCCTCGCAAAGTACATTCCCTCTCTAACACCACCTTGGCAGAAATACACATTCTCAATGCTCGGCAGGACCTTTGCTAGGCAGTCGACCAGAAACGCCACCGCGGGCACTTGACCAGCCCGCCGCTGTGATATACGGAAGATGTCAGAAGACTTTTCGCTTTTCACAGCAGCTTGTACCGCTTGTGTATCGTGGAACGCATTCTGGGTGACATGGAAGCCATTGATGATCGGGATCGGATACGGCTTGATGTCGTGTTCCGACATCAGTACAAACCCCCATCCGCGGAAACCGCCCCCGGATAGATAGAGCGATAGACCACTGTCCTGTTTGGAAAGTTCATCTGGTATGGCGATTGCACCCACGGCCGTCTTCAGGTCGTTTACCACTTGCGTTTCGAACACTTCGAACCCTTTGCCCTCGTGATCCCCGGCAGTCTCGAGGCCTTTCATTAGCGCGGCAGCTCCGTACGGTAAGCTTATGCTCCCCTTCTCGCACATGTTAATTTCCCCATCTTTGGTCATGAGCCAGGTGATCTGTGTGCTACCGCCACCAAGATCCATCACCAGTCCCTTTACTCGTGCATAGCTACTTGCCACGCCATGTGCACCAACCCTGCCCTCCTCCTCCTTTGGCAGAAGCTCCACCTTCCAACCCGTCCTGTTCTCAATCTCTCTCCTAAAGTCTTCGGAATTCACCGCTTTGCGAGTGGCTTCTGTTGCTACAACACGGATTTGATCCTCGGGTACGTTGAAATCGGCACATGTCGATTTAAAACGCAAAAGAGCATTGACCACGCTCCTAACAGTCTCTTGGGGAATAGGTATTGGCGAGGTCGATGCTGGAGCGTGTTGAGCATCATACAGTGATATCGCCGCTCTTGAGAGGTATAGTGTCGGTAGAATCCGAGCATTTTGAGGCGAGAGATCGGTTATGGAGAAGCGTATGCCATTACTACGTATGTATCATCAGCCATATACCCGAAGCGTCAACAACTCGAGAAGAAGAATGCACTTCATACCTTCCCATGTCAACCAACCCGTGACAATACCTCGCTTGCTCCGATGCTGCCATGTTGTCCGTGCCAAACTCCCCCGCCCCAGTTGTGCAACCTGGAAACGAATTTCTGGCAAATGACCGACCCACTGTCCAACTCGCGATGATCGGATCGAGAGTATTGCGTGATTCTGCGTGCTTTCCCCCCGGCGTTTCTCTTACCCCCAGGAAACTAAAAAACCCCCAGACGCTCAGACGCTATTACCCCCAGAAAACTCTAGGAGCTTCCGCAAACAAGCCCGACCCCGCAGGACCGTCGAATTGCTTACCCCTCCGAAAACCTCACCCTTGATTCTATTACCCCTCTTTTATGCAATGCGGGAGTGATGGAGAAAAAGTCTGTATTTGGCGTGATTTAGGGGATGACGGCGGTGGTGATGGGTCGGTCGTGGAAGGAAGTGGGTGAAGGTGGGTGAAGAAGGTGAAGCCAATGTTTCCGTGCGGGGGAAGAGGGTTGGTTAGCAGCTCGGTTCCGATCGCATGCATGCGGCAACCGGCGGCATAGATGGACTATGTGTACGGTGGTGACGTTTGCACCGGAATAACCAGTCAGACTTATTCAATCAATGAAGTGTTCCCGTCGAGTATCCGTCCTGTCGTACACTTCGCTGTACGGTTTGCTCCTCACCTACGTTGGGTTGTGGATAGCATCAGCTTCCAATCGTTGTTCTGGAATGCATCGTTGGGACTTGGGAAATCTTTTCTCTCGTCCATGTATCGCTATAAAATCTCGGCACAAGTCACTGTTGCCTTTGGACAAAGCTTGGGCTCCCGGATCCTCCCAGGAATCGGTTCCAGCTTCTGCAGCAAGCCAGCAATCAATAGACATTGATCGTACGTATAAGAATTGGATAAAGTGTCATCTGCCCTTTCACCAGGTACTTATTCGTCTGTCAGCCCTCTCCGCACGAAGACTCTCAAATACATCGCCCAGATAGCAAACACCAACACCGTCAGTCCGGCCGTCGAACCAATATAGACACGCCAGCTCGTCTCCTGCTCCAGCGTGAATATACCAGCATCCCATAACGACTACTTTCATCAGCTCAACCACAGACACACTCTGGCTCATCAACTCACCGCCAGCATGGTTCCCGGCAGAAACGTCAACGTCAAAACGGTAATCGTCTTCATCGTCCGACTATCATCCGCCGTCAACCTCGCAATCTGGTAATTCTGCTCGTTCCCCTTCTGCGCAATAAAACTGTAAACCTGATCCGCACATGGTCAGCTTCAGCCCAATGAAAACCCCGTCTTTTGGTCAAGTGCAAACTTGACGCACCAAATTGATCTGCGCACCCATCCGATCAAGCAATTGCGCGCTCTTCTCCGCCGCACCCTTCAATACCCCCTCAAGAAACCTGCTCTGATCCTCTAACTTCTGCCTCGCGCCCTCTCCCATCTCCTCCTTCCCAATCTTCTTCCTCAGCCCCTCCACAATCCCCACCAATGCAGCAACATCCTTACTCAACGCGACCGCCGCCCAAACGACCGTCAACGCAATCCTTCCCTCGCGATTCACGGCGTGTAACTCCCTCAAAAGGACTGCCAATCCTTTGGCATGTGCACTGGTGCCCATAGCAACGGTGTAGGAGTGTTTTGCGAAGGAGTCGGCTATGCCGGAGAGGGATTGGTGTTCGCGCGAAGTCATCCATGTTGAATCTTCAAGGATCTGCATACGTTTCCATTGGTGGGAGAGCCATAATTCAAGGTTAGAAGAGGTTTGGGAGAGGACGAAGTGGAGGAGGTGGAGGGGAGAACGGCGGAGGAGTGGGAGCGAATGTATGCATTGATTGCGTAAATCGTCGATTACGGTGAGGGATTCCGAGCTGAGGAGGGAGATGCAGGAGAGATCTTTGAGCGTAATTTTCATGGCGAGGTGGATAGAGTCGGTGCGGGTTAGGGCTCGGAGGAGGATGTCTATGTGCAAAAATCAGCCGCGGTTGGACTACTTGTCGGGGTGTATGGTAAGGACTTGCACACGATAATGGGAGCTTTGTCTTCCGCATCGTACTCTACGTAGTATGAGTAGTGAGATCGGTCCATGCGGTACATGGCCTCTATGTGCGCGTGAACGATGCGATTCTGGACCAGGAATAGAAGCATATTCGATGACAAGCGAAGTGGTGCATCGGGTTGTGACGGATCTCCGCCAACAGTCCTTTCAGCCTTTTAGTGGAATTCGGCGGAGAACTTCCTACCTTCTGGACCTTAATACTCACATCAGCACAAATAGTCCTACATCGTCTTTCACCACCTGGGGTGAGTCGTCCCGAGAAATTGTATCGCTAGTCTATATAGACCTCCAGTCAGCACTACTGTTGCAACATCAAGGGAGATTGAACTTGCCAATTCCGCAACTTTCGATTCGAGTCTGCGGTCGTTGAGGTACTCATTCGCTGGCAAATGCTCACGACTGTCGAAATACTGCACGTTTGAGTTGGGGGCCAAATGTAGCTCACGCCAACGACTGTACTTGTCGAATCCCATTGCTGCAATCGGCGGTATAGCAATACCTTTGTGAAGGAAGATAAGCTATGTTGTTAAATGAAGAATCAAAATGAGGTGTGGCTATACTTGAAGACTTGGCGATATAGGAAGGCTGTCAAGACCAGTGGCTGACTGACACTAGCCTGATCTAGAAGGCTGTTCATGCATTGACTTTCTGTATGCTTTCAGCAACATGGCAAGCGCAAGTTTGAAAAGCAGCCCCGTTTCTAAAGTTTGACCTCTCCCTTGATGACATCTCTAACCAACTTCAACCCCTCGACCGCAAACCTCACCATATTCCCCTCCCTGTCGCCACCCAACCCTGTCGCCACTTCCCTCGTCACCGTCTCCCCCCCGTCCCTAGCAACGGCCAAAGCCACATACCCCGGAGTCCGATTTCTGGTCTGTCCCCCTGTAGGCCCAGCAGTCCCACTTTCACTAACAGTGTACGTGCTCCCCAGCGTCTTTCTCGTATGCTCCGCTAAGCCAGAAACGATGTCAGGTGTAGGACCAGAGTACGTCTTGAGGAAATCTTGAGTCCACCCGGCAAATGCGATACGTGATTCGAGGGTATAGAGGGTGAGGCCGCCTTTGTAGTAGCCGGATGCTCCGGGGTAGGAGAGGAGAGTGGCAGAGATGAGACCGCCTGCTGCCTGTGGGCAATGTTAGAGAGGATTGGGGCGAGGAAGACGGGAGGGGGAAGGAGGTACAGTTTCGGCCACTGAAATCGTTTCTTTGCGGTCTTTGAGGAGGGTAGCTACTTCTTGAACGATTTGGCGGAGCTCATCTGGCGGGAAAGCGGAAGTCATGATGTTGGGGATTGGGATGTAGAATTGATGAGGTGTAAGAGTACTAAAGAGTCATCTCATCGTACAGCTGGATTGGTAATGTGCAAAATGTAGTCGGCAGGAGCTATCTAGGAAGGGTAGGAGCCATCATCGCAGGGGTCCAAGTTTGTGCATGACGCCATGTGGGGTAACTTTTGGGGTTTGTAAGACGCAAGGCAAAATCACGAACAAGGCTAGAAAGGTAGGATCTGTGAATCAATGCAATAGAGTGCTACAGTAAGCGGTTTTGATAAACAAGTCTTCAGGACAGAGCCAAACGACTCCGAGTGGCGTTGCAGAAAGCCGGAAAGGATGCGTTTTGCAAATCCAGTACCCATACCCAAACATAGGAAATCCGAAAGGAGTTCATCCTGTGAAATCAAAACTTAAAATCAAAATACCCAACCAACACCGTTCGCTGAAATTCTGTTGATGTAGGGTATCAAAAAGGAACGATAAACGTATATTCGTGGGGATGTGTCGCGAGTGCAAGGCTTGCATGGGCGCTGCGAAGGTTGGCTGGAACAGGTGCGCACCGCCACTGTGAGTGGAAAGGTGGTGGCGACTCAGGGAGACCGGGATACGGTTCCCAGGGCAGTTCGCGGTGCCCAAGCAAAAAGGAGACTGCTCCCGCTCAACCACCATGGGACGGCTATGAAGCCTGAGGATCCTGCAAGGGATGGGGAGTGTCGGAGGGAAATGTCGATGATGGACTGACGTGCTGCGAGCTTTCCGGGGAGTTATCTTTCGATGACTGCGGGCTGTTTGTTGGGCTCACCGATCGTGACACAATGTAGAGTTCGGGGTACGAGTTGAAGAAGAGGCGTTTCCAGTACGCGCTTGACGGAAGCCCAACATTGGCAAGCGATGCCTTGAGTGTGGGTTTCGTTGCGTACTTCTCCACGTCCTCGGGCAGCATGAGATCTTCGGTGCGAACCTCCAATCGACTGTTGCCGCGGGGAATCTTCTTTTTGGTAACGCGCATGAAGGGGAGGTTCTCGTCTGCGGAGGCCGCCCTTTGTTAGCGAACGCACGAACATGTGGAGTACGGGACCTGTCGCTCACCATCGTCTAACGATCTGCACAGATCGCGCTGTGACGTGACTTCCAGGCATTTGCGGCCCGAGCGATACCTATACACCAGGATATTCGCTTTGTCGTCTTCGTCGAGGCCAAAGAGGGAGCTCGCTTTGCTAGAATTGGTTCCACCGGTCGAACTGCTCTTCCAAGTCGTGTCCGCGGTGTTGTGATCCGATTTGGGCGACATGATTGTGAGGCTGAGACGGGGTGTTACGCAGGGCGGCTGTCGGTCGCGGTTGATGTGGTGGACGGTCTGGAGCTGGCGCTGTTTGTATAGGAAGGGCGCGATGAGGCGGCGCAAGTCTGGTGATGTCTAGAGAAGAGGGCGGTAGCGGGTGGAGTGAGTATGAGGTGGCTCGTCAAAGAACACGCCAGGCTCGGCAGCGTCACAGTTGGGCGCAGCCACACGGCAAAACAAGGCAAGGGGGATGTTTTCGGTCGAGTGATGTGGCTGATGTCGGCGTCGGCGTCGGCCGAAAAAGATTCAAGAGCCTTCACAACGATTGGATGGAAGCTTTCACCCCTGCTTATATGATATGGACGGGCCAAAGTTAATTGCTGCTCTTTGTCATGTGTCGTTCGCCGGCTTCTGGAATGTGTTTGGGTCCTGGACGTGTGCTCGCTGTAGCCTTGCAATGTTCTACCTGACTGAAGAACACCGAGGCCGCGGAAGGTAGAGCGGGCGACGTGAGACTTTGAAGGAACGGGCATATGATCGTATTCGTCCCTGACTGCATCTCCTGGTACTGGTACTGCCAGTACCTTTTGTCAGCCTGGCAGTCACACGGCGGCGTCATCTGGCCTGAGGTATTTGCTACTCTTCAACCGCAGCCCAGTGAACGAGGCCCTCGACGGTGGAGACGCAAATCTTCTGCCTTCTAGGGAGCCTGAGCCAGACTTTGCTCTGTGTGCTGCCTGTCCAGACAGTTGCGTCGCAATTCGCATGTGCAAGGCCGTCTGACAATCCTCCGACCCCAGATTGTAATACGGCGCAGGAGATCGCTTGTGGGAGCGGGATGATCTCATCACAACGCCCAAGAAATGCCGTCACAGACCGGGGTCTCTGACTGTCCTCCGTGCTCGCAAGAACAACCGGGAGAATCGAATGAGTAGATACAGTAAGAAACATCGCCAGAAACTAGGCGAGGCGGTGCGTGTAGACTCATGGGCGCAGAGCCGTTGACTCACCCAATCAGGAGTTAGTTTCCAGGGCAGTCCCCCTTACGGGCCGCAAGCTTTTAGCCACTTCCGCCCTCCATCACCGCAAGTCCACCTGCTCATGAGGCTCACTGTGCGCACTTGATGCGCCCTTAGTACATCTTGCAAAGCTATCCCCTTAGCCTTGCAAATCACACCTACAACTTCTCGCCCGACTTGCTTTGCTTGTATGCTTGTATGCTTGCATGATTGTATGATACCCTGCCATCCTCGGACCCACCCTACCCTACCCTGCCTACATAGCTTGCGAGGATCCGCCGACCTTCAAGATGCCTGGCCTACAGCCTCCGTACGTCGACTCGCCGCGCGCCCTCTCGATTATGACAACGGCCACGACGGCCACCACAGCAACCGCCGCAGATCACAGTGGATGGGGGTGGGCTCGGGCCGTCAATGAACACAACTGCTGGGACGATCTCATATTGACCCTGGGTACGTACAAATCTCTTGGCTTTGCAACGCGGTCGCCCTCGAGTGGTGTCAGCATACAACCAGGCGCGTACAAAGAAAACACGGTGTCGAAGAACATACGCGACACGCGAACGACGACCGCCTGCTCGCCTACGCTTGGAAGCCCTTTCGCCACAGCAAACCCGCAAAAACCCCGAGGGGTCGCACAAACGCCCGGAACAAACTCGTGGCGTCTGGCACGACCTGGTGCAATCTGGCGGACCGTGGAGAGATTGCAGGAGAATAATCCTCGGGCAAAATATCCTGTCTGCAACCGTAGTCGGTCACTTGGATGACATTCAAGATAGAGTCATGCGACGCCACGAACGGCTTGGGAGACTTGTGCAACGTACACTTGAGCAATACCAACAGCGTCCGTGCGAAAACAAGGACGGAAAAGCCAGGCTGGGCGCGACACTCACCAACTGCTTGCGTCAGTGCTAAATAGCAAAAGATGAATATACTAACATAGTCCAGATGGCGGCGGAATCCGTGGCTACTCCAGCCTGATCGTCCTCCAACGTCTCATGCATGAAGTTGCTCTTGCGGAAGTTCGGTTACAAGACGCGCTTGGCCCCGTGAACGATAGTGAACGGAAAACCTTCAACGAAGATGAGCTCTTGCCATGCCACTACTTCGATTATATGTATGGCACCAGCACCGGAGGCCTCATATCCGTCATGCTCGCTCGGTTACGAATGACGGTTCCCCAATGCCTGGAGATATATCGAAAGGTTGGCGAGGATCTTTTTGGCCATCGAAGAAACATTCTTCCCTTGGCCACGAAATTTCATCATAAGCCTCTGGAGAAGGCGGTGCAGACTATTGTCAGGGAGTACTGCAAACACCACGAAAAATGTGACGGGCAGGACTGGCACCCTTGGAGTGTTGGTTCAGAAGAGGACCTCTCGACCCACGGTTCCAACTCTCTGGCCTCATCCACGTCGAGTTTGAAGCAAGATCGAATCTGTCAATCGTAAGTACTACCCTTTGAAGGACACCGAGACCAGCAATACAAAGTATATCAGCCGATACACTGGAACTGCTTCAACAATACCCTGGAATATCCAGACGCTCAGACAACGTACAAGAGACCAGAAATAGGCAAATCAGCGTATACGAGGCGTATTGTTCTGGTCTCACGGTGAAAGCAACCTATGTACTGATCAGGTGCCAAGATGCGCTAGTACCGAATAGGGAAAGGCTCTAGCATGCTCGTTCACCAACCACTGGGACAACGTACAGTATGCTGACTTCTGGTAGAATCTGTTTGACTGCAACGCGCTCCGGCCAGATCGACGAGGCATACTTGCTCCGCACCTATGATCACCGCTACGGCCCTGAAACGCCGGTTTGGGTAACGCCTTACAATGAGGGTGCCGACAAGCTCAAAATCTGGCAGGTGACAAGAGCCACATCGGCCGCGCCTTTTTTCTTCAAAATGCTTGAAGCAGATTTCGGGGTTCGAGGCAAAGTTGGCTTCAAAGACGGAGGAATACGCGAAAACAACCCTTCGCATGCTGCTTATAGCGAACACGCTTCGCGAAATGGCGACGACAGCGAACCAGCCTTGCTTCTGTCAGTTGGCACTGGGCGGCCGAATACCTCCCATGACGGCTTCGCGGCGGTTTGGCCGGGCCCCTTCGGCAAAGTTCCTGTAATGAAGCAGTGGTCGGAGAAGTTTGCGGTTTTCAAAAACATTCTGATCAAATATACAGAAGGGGAAGACAGGCACAAGGTAATGCGCACAATAGCCAAGGGCGAACACCGCTGGTACAAGCGACTCAATGTCGACAAAGGCCTCGAAGACATGAAATTGGACAATTGGATCAAGGGCGATTGGAAAGGTACGTGACTTGCACACCGAGTGCGCCAAAGACGGCATATGGTCTGACGCATCGTGTATCAACACCCCTCTGAAGAGTGGTACTGACTTTGATTTCAATTTTAGATCCCAGAACAGACACTACCGACGAAGTTCCTGGCGGCAAAACACTTTCGAGAATGGAGGAGGTCACCTTCGCCTATCTAGACAGAGACCAGATCGAGAAGAAGGTCCAGGAGTACCAGCCACCGAAAATCGTTCTTCAGCAGGTCGCAGAGAGGCTAGTCCGACACAGAAGACTACGAGAATCCACAAAAACGGACGATTTACGCAGGTGGCAAACACACATGGGCCAGTGGCTGACAGGTACGCTAAAAAAGGAGGATAGCATGGTGCAAATAGGCCGCGACCCACCGACAGGCTCAGCGCTCTTAGCGAAAGCGAAAGCGCTAGCAGTCTCAGCTACTACAGCCACTGCGACTCCCAGCAAACCTTCAGCCCCGCAGAAGAGCCCGGCCATGGCGAAATCGGCGGGTGACAACGTTGATTCGGCAAGGATAACCAACAAGCCAACGGCCGCTACATCATCAGAACCTTCAACACTTCAGAAAAGCAACGTAGCGACGCATTCGACCGGTGATGGATCCATCTCTATCAAGACACCAGTCCAAAATCCAGCTCCTCCACCTCCAGCTATAGTCATTCGGCAGAGCAGCACTGCCGGGAACAGCAGGTGAATGCACTGACCAATTGTCCATACAGCACCCTGTCAAAACTCAAGACGAGCAATGCGAAGTATAACCCTCACTGCGACGTTCTAGCATCTCAGCATCTCAGCATCGAATCTGTTCTCACAAAATCGGCATCTGGCATCAGCATTTCATTTTCGGTGAAACTATCAAGGTGGTGGACATGGCGGGACGGGTATCTGGTGGCGTCCATCTCTTTCATATGTTAGAACATGTTACATAAATCCGCACAGTCATATTTTCACGCGACATAGTACCCCTTTTCAATTTTTTTCTTTTTGAAAGCATGTAGGCATAGGAAGCGATACCATCTATAATAATTATAGCCCTCGAGGTAGTCCATCTTCAAAGAGTGTATACTTTGGTATCTAGTCGTCTCTCTTTTGCGACTGTGTGATTTATGTATAGTTCAAGATGATGGATATTGCTCTCGAAATCAAAACACAGGTTCCAATGGCGTGTGGCGAATGCTTAATCTAGATGGAATGTACTGGTCGCCCATCGAGTAATCAGTGTCTTGAGTTGCTGACGCAGAGTGAGAAAAAGTACTCTGCTTTTGCGGCTTTGGTGAGCGAGCTGGCTTCCATCACAGGCCTGGCCACGCTGTTTTCCGTCAGCGGATTCTCTCGCAAAGAAAAAAAAAAGACGTGAAGATGCTCTTACAGAATACCGATCTTTCCTTCTGCAGCTCGATAACTCGCACCTCATCCCCCACGCTAAACTTTTGAGCCCTGCTCTTCGGGCTCCAGAAACTATACCTCCCAAATACGGGACTCCATTTCGCCCCCGTGTCGATCCTTCGATCCTTTTGCAACTTCTTCAGAACCTTTCCCGACTCCCCCGTCCCGGGCCTCCCCGTCTCGTAGTCAATGTTCACGCTCGCGCACCTCACGCAGTTATGCAGCGTCGCGATTTCCGCATCCCCGATCTTGATCCTACGCCAATAGTCCTCTTCCCACGGCTGCTCGGCGCCTTCCACCACGATGTTGGGCCGGAATTTGGTGACATCCATGTCTTCGCCAGGAGGCAGCCGGGACGACACATCGGCGAGCGAGGTCTTGGATACGATGAGGTACGGGGCGCAGTCGGCGAAGGTGATGAGTCGGGATGTCGGAACGGTCGGCTTTCGACTCGGAAGCCATGAAGCACCGGAATTGGCTGACGCTGCCACCATATCCGTGAACAGAACATCCCGTTTGTTCTCTCCGAGGTAGGCGAGGATGACGTCGTAACCGAAGCACTCGGAGAACCATGTGTTGTATTTCCCCTGCATTTTGAAAGCCGTGGTGGGACTGCCGTGCATGTCGACAGTGAACGCCTCCAACTTTTCCGCATCGGGCCGGAGGGGGACTGGCAAGCTTCGAGCCTCCTTTGCGGGATCGGTGGGCTTGTACGTGACGGTGACTATGCCTTTGCCGAGATGGATTGCGGGGTGGAAGCGTGTCATTTCTGCATACCGCGATACGGCCATGTTTTTGTGACCGTCGGCGGTGACTTCGAGGAGCATGAAGGTGCGATCATGTTCAAAGCCGTGCCTGGTTGCGAGTGCCGAGATGGGTTGGGTGGCTCGAAGCGATTTGATCGGGTAGATGTAGATCTAGGGATCGGATCAGCGTGCCATGGTAGGTGCCGTGGGAAGGGTCGAAGTTCACTTGGCTAATTTTCATAGGCTTGTGCTTGGGTGATGCTCGCACAGAGTTGAACGCAAGATAGAGCAGGAGGACGGCGATACCGGCGCCAGCTAGGTAGAGCTGGTTTTGCGATGGGGTCATGCTGGTGACTCGGAACCGCTATCTCTTCTCGTCTTCTCAGGGATTGGGTATCCGCCGAGGCAGGAGAGTCTGTTCTTACGAGGAAATGGATACATGCACAGGATGCCAGAGGGTACCGGCTGGGCTTTGAAGGGATAGCCGAATCGTGATAGCTTATTGGTGCTGAGCTGCCGGCCAATTGACGCGACGCACTTTCCAGGTGGTAGATATGCATGCGGGATTGTGGGGATGGGAACAATTCCTCCATCCTCTAGCAGGCTATCGCTTCCCGTCTCCTCGTCTTCTCGCCTTCTCAGAGACTGGGTGGGTGCATGTCGCATGTCCACGAGAGTGCCACGGTGCCGTTCCTGGAGGGCGAAGCGGGCCGGCTGCAGGGGCGACGATCTTCTGGCGCTGGATGGAAGGGCAACGGCGAAGTCTGCAAGAAGAGCATCCCGGTTTGGACGCCCAAAGTCGCCGCCGTCCCGTCCAACGACAGCTGCGGACGGGCTCATTGTGGCTGTGCGTCGTGACCATGTCCCAGGGATATACGTCAGAGGAGTGAAGTCGCCAAATGCAATATTTGACCGTCTGGATGAATGCGCGTGCAACATGGTCTTGCCTGTGACGCTGGACTCTTGACTCTTCGCCCTTCACTCTCCTTGTCGCTGCCCACGCTTCTCTTCCTTATCGAACAGCTCCCAAGATCCAGCTGAGCGCTGCAGGCGCACAACCAAGCTTCAAGTCAGCTTGAGCCTCGGCCCCTCCCTCCTCCTGCTCCTCCACCAGCTGCACTCTTGACCTGCCTCTTTTACAGTCGCGCCGCATCCTCCTCACTCTATCCGAACCACACCGGGCTGCTCGATCGCCGACCCCTCACCGACGCGCGCGCGCTGACGCCTGCTATAATAACGCCACCGACCTGCACAGCTGTCGCAACCACCACGTTCCCATCGTCGACCTCGCACAATGTCGAGCAACGGGATCCGGCGGAAGGACACCACAAAGGGTCCGCCGCTGCGCATTCTCTCGTTAGGTACGTAGACGACGACTGCGCACGCAGCCATCGCACAGGCACTGACGGCGTGGGGCACAGATGGCGGGGGTGTGCGAGGGTACTCCATGCTCATCATCCTGCAAGAGCTTATGCACCGGTCTTTTGTCGAAACCGAAGGCAGAGCTCCAAAGCGACACGAAATCCCGAAGCCATGCGACCACTTCGACCTCATCGCGGGCACAGGCACGGGCGGGCTCATCGCCATCATGCTGGGAAGGCTGAGGATGGACGTGGACACGTGCAAGGACGTCTACGTGCGCATGACAAAAAGGGTGTTTGAGACGGACAAGACCTTTGCGGGGATACCCTATCGATCGACGCTGTTCAAGGCATCCAAGTTGGAGGACGCCATCATGGAATGCGTGCGGGAGCACACCATCTACGACGACGAAGGGAACGACGGCGAGCACGGCAGCGGCAGGATGCCGCCACAGGATCTGCAAACGCCAATGACGCCGGGAACGGCAATGCCCAGGATGAACCGGAGCGCCAGCAATGCAAGCAGGTACAGCCAAATTGGCATGACGCCTGTCAATAGGCGGATGGCTGCGCTGAAATGGGGGAACCCCAACGCACGGCTCTACGACAACCGGGAGGAGCGTACCAAGTGGTGAGCTGACCAAATCCGTACATGGAATGAGAACCTCACTGACGTGGACAGTGCTATTACTGCCGTCTACAAAGGCTCAAAGAGCGCCACCTCGGGTCAGATTCTCCTTCGCTCCTACGACTCGCGGAAAGAAACCTCCATCGAGCCCAGCGCCACGATATGGCAGGCTGGCCGCGCGACCTGTGCTACCGCACTCGCCTTCAAGCCCATTCAGATTGGCCAGTCCGTATTTCTCGACGAGGGTGCCGGCAGATACAACCCAGCGCCCATGATCCTCGACGAAGCCGTCGTCAACGAATGGCCGGGACGGGACGTTGGCGTGTTCATCAGCATCGGGACCGGAAAACGGCCTGAAGGCACAAGCTCACAACAGCATTTGTGGTGGGAAGGCTTCGTCTCAAGCGGTGTTGGCGATTTCGCAGAGGCAAGGAGGAGGCTGATCAGCAAGATCGAGGACTGCGAGAAGACCCATCTTTCCATGAAGGACCACCTGGCCAAGCGGCAGGTCAATCCCGAAAACTACTACCGTCTCAACGTCGACGTTGGCGTTGGGGAGTTTGGCATGAACGAATGGAATCGCCTCGCCGAAATCAGCACCAACACCCGCATGTACCTTTCCGATTCGAAGAACCAGTTCAAGACGCTCAACGCCGCGGCGAAGCTCGCCAGGATACAGCGTGCCAAGATCCGATGGGAAAGAGCAGAGGCGAAAGGTCATGTGAACCCGGCCGATATCCATCCAGCTCTGCGACACTCCTGGGAGCCCCACTCACCCTTCTCTACAGGTTCAGATGCTTCGCCCACCGCAGTTGAGCTCCCCGCCGATGAAGTCGCACCCGATTTCGGCACCGGACAACAACAACAACAACCCACATTCCATATTGCCCCTTCCGGCTACCTACGCCCTTCCGACAACGACAAATTCGCCGTCGTCTCGTCGGATGAATACCCGCAACCGACCCTCGATCCGCGGCATTCGGGCGAACTCACCGACCCAAATCGTCGCTCGGGCGACCAGTTCTACGTCGGCTCAGCGCACAGCTCGCCCCGACCGAGCTTCGAGCAGTCGTATCCGGGGAGCGCTCCACCAAGACCGCCGAAGACGCCGCTCCAGGATGGCAACAGGAGACCCGTGAGCGTCACAGGACCGCCTACACTTCCGCCACCGACGAGTTCGCTACCAAGACCGCCGCCTGGCGCACCGCTGCCGTATCCTGATACGGATGGACCACCACCGGTGGTGAACATGGCGAGAAAACCTGAATTCAAGCGATGAAAGATCTTGATTTTTTTTTTTCAAAAAGAGATCCGAAACGCAGAACTGCATAGCTGTCATGATGATGTCAAGTCTAAAATTTAATGTTTTGGGTAACGATGTGATTTTCCTACACGAGTTCTCGAGGCATACTATACTCTCTGGAGCTGGACGTTTTGTATTTTGAATTCGAGTACCTACGTTGAAGTGTAGGATTCTTAACGAATGGTGTGCCCAAATGGCGTACTCGGCGGATTGGAGTTTGGGGATGATGATCATGTGCAATGAAGGCCGCGCGGTTGGGTTTGGGTCGAAAGTTTTGGTTGGCGTACTGCACGCGAGATATTAAGTATTACTATGTAGATACCCTTCAATGTGTTCTGTTTTACTTCACATGCCTGGCCGCTCGCTCCACCTCTGTTCTAGCCCCGCCACTTGATGCACGCCGAGGCCGATCAAGATCTGAGATGAACTTTATGTGAAACGTCTGGCACTGCTACGCATGATGGGGACTCGATTTTGCAATATAACAGGTGCGGGAAATGTGTGACGATGCACATCATCAACATCAATCCATCCGCTGAACCTCTGCACCGGACGTTGACAGATGTTCGAACCTGGGTGCTTTGCAGGGGTATCCAAGAATCGTCGTCATTTCTCGTCTGGAGTCTGCGACTTGCCTTTTTTTTTTTTGAAATCTTGTATCGGATCCAATCTCCATGCCTACCAGGGATGATGGGTGAGTTTGATGGGCGACGGTGACGATGAGCGCCATGGTCGTCACGGTTTGAGGCTGGCGAGGTTTGCATACCCCGGCCAATTGGGGGTTCTGGGCCGTTTGATGGGTCGTCTGCTTCGTATATATAAATGCCCCTCCTTGCCGTGGTTGAGTTCTACACCGGCCAGCGCACCAATCGTTTGGTGCTGAAAAACATAACACTTGCCTTCCATGAGGTGGCTGGTGGAATTGTCCTTGTACCTGATGAAAAACCTTGGTTCATGCTGATGATGATGACGATGATGATGATGATGATGCTGATGATGCTGATCAACAACTGTGACGAGCTCCAGTGTCACGATACCAGGGGTGAAGGACGCATCACGTGACCATGTAACCCTGCACGTTCCATTTCGCGCCCCTTTGCGGAAGACATGCCGACTCCGCAACCACGGTACACAATTCTCCGCAAAAAGCATCCAACAAGACATGGGCGGGCACCTTGTCGAGAGGGGAAGGCTTTGCGATGTTGCTGTGCCGGTATCTACCTCAACATGACCGCGGTGCGAGAAGTCAGCGCTCCTTCTTCCCGCGCTTTCGGTCCGGATCCTCGTGGCGTGCATGCTGGAGTGCGAGCTCGTGTTGTGTTGTCCAAGCAACCACAAGGCATGAGGGGCGGTGCTCGCTCTGCTCGGTCTCGTTCTTCGTGCCACGTTGACTGGTTCACCCGGGGTGGCAGGGAAGCCATGAGTTAGCACCCCAACAGTGGCCGTGTATGTAGCACGTTGAAAGGTAATATCGCGATGAGACTGGTGCGAGAGGCGTTGGACGGAGAGGGCATCGCATTCGACGACGATGCTGCCGAGACGCAGCTGCACGAGGGAGCTACATGGTATTACGATGGAGCAGCTACGCGGTAGATGGAGCTGAAGGGCAGAGCCCGAGAGCAGGAGCTGAACAGTGGCAGAGACGGTGGGTTGGGATACTTGGACGACGGCGGTGCGTGCGTAGGCGTAGGCGTATCCGCGGCGACAACGCCCGGGCTTGGCCCCATGCAGGGCAACGAATGAGGCTACTCCTATGCGAAACACCGACTATGAAAGGCCGCAGGTGTTGCCAACGGCCTACCTTTGTGCACCCCGTAAACACCTCACTTGGCCCTTACATGTGCCTGTCGTAACGTAAATCTCACGTCGCCTGGCCTCCACAGTGCACCGCTCCACCGCATACACCACCGCATACACCACCACACCACCGCATACACCACCACACGCACCGCACCGCACCGCACCGCACCGCAGCTGCCGGACGGGGCGCCAGCAGCTCTAAATTTAGCGTCGAGACGAGTCCCCCAAACGCAGCCCGCTCGATTGCTTCCGAGTCCCTGGCAGCGGTTTCAACACCAACCGCACTTCGACGCCATGTCAACGACGGCGAGGAAGCCAGCGCCGCCGGGCACCCCCACCCGCGACCAAGCCGGCAAAGTGGCATCGTCGCCAGGCGCCGCAAATCGCACACCCACCGCCCGCGCCTCGACTCCGACGGCCAACGCCGCAAACGGAGCCAACGGCGTTGCGAGAACAAGATCGGTCAGGTCGGGCGTGAATGGCACGCCGGTATCTGCGCGCGCCGCCGTCAGAAGACCCACGCACTCGTCCAATCTCAGCATGAGCTCATCGCAGGTCGATGGCCCCGACGACGAAGCCGCCCGCGAGGAGGCGGCCGCATACATGGCAGACCTCAAGGACCGGTTGCAGAAGGCGGAGAACGAGGCGGGTGAGCGCAAGAAGCAGATCGAGGTGCTCAATGCGCGGCTGGACGATGCGCTGCAGGAGCAGTCGAAGCTCGAGGAGCGCGCGCACGAGGAGGAGGAAAAGGTCGAGTCGCTCGACAACGAGAAGCGCGAGCTCACCCGCCAGCACCGCGAGCTCGAGAGCATATACGAAGCCGAGCGCGCGCAGACGATGAAGGAGAAGGAGGACGCCCAGACCAAAGAGGAGGAGCTGCAGCTGACGATCCAGCGCTTGAAGGAGGCCATGGCCACCAAGAATATCCAGCTGAACGGCGAGGGCGACGAGACCGGCAAGCTGTCGCGAACATGTAAGCCGCCGTCCCGAGCCGCCACAGCTGCCACCCATCGCCACCCACTGACACATGACGCAGCCAGCTTCCGCAACAATCCCTCCCGCAACAACTCGTCCCAGAACCTCGAGACGACCAACTCGTTCGCGCCCCCGTCTTCGGTCCAGCGCAGCGACTCGCGCAACCATTCGAAGCTCATCCACCAGAAGGACAAGATCATCGAGGATCTGCGTCTGGAAATGGCCGAGATACACATCAAGCTGATGGAGGCCGAGAACGCCGGCGGAGGACGCATGCGCGACCTGGAGAAGCAGCTCCTCGAAACACGCATGACGAATGCCCGGCTCATGGAAGACAACGAGAGCTTCCAGCTCCTTCTCGGCGAAAAGACGCTCAACGGAGATCTCAGCCGGGGCGAGTTTCTACGTCCGACCTCCCCGGCCGAAGAGCGCGCACCCTCCCGCAACGGCCCCATGACCAGCCTCGCCGATGAGCTCGACTCTGCCGAAGGTGCCGAAGGAGAAATCATCCGCAAACTCGAAGCCGAGATTAACAATCTGAAGGGCGAGAACAAGGCTCTCACGCTGTACATTAACAAGATCATCGGCCGCCTGCTCACCCACCAGGGCTTCGAATCCGTGCTGGGTGACGACCACGCACCGCCAAACACGAACAAGGAGCTGCCTCCACCGCCGCCACCGAAGGAGAACGAGTCCCAGGGCTTCCTCGCGCGCGCAAAGTCGGTCGTTGGTGGCCGCAACAAGCCCCGTCCCATGAGCTACGCCGCGCCGCCGCCGCAGCAAACCCTGAACGAGGACCCCAATCTTGCGCCCAGCATCCCGCTGCAGCGCTCGCAGACGGGTCAGACGTCCAGGAGCAGCAGCTACCAACATCATCGGCACTCTACGTCTGACGCGCCCGTGCCTGGCGCTGCAAACGTCGTCACGAACATGTTTCGTATGCCGCCGCCTGCCGCAACACCCGGGCAAACCTCACCGGGCATCGTTTCCCCGCGAAACTCGTTCTTTGGACTCCCGATCAATGGCGCCGGGAGCGGAAGCAGCAATCCCCCTTCGCGAGTGCCGTCTTCCGGCAATGTGCCTATCAAAGAAGAGAAGGATGAGAAGGACGATGCGAGGTCCACGCTTTCGTCCGAGACTGGGCACGTCGATACGCCGAGCCCACCGAGATCGAAGGAGACGAGCACCATGACGGGCAAGCAGATGCGTCCGCTGCGTCTCGTTCAGAACGAGGAGGCCGCCGTACGCGAGCGCAAGGCTGCGAACCGCGCATCGTGGTTCGGCGGTTTCTTCGGAGCCGCCGATCAGCAGAAGGTGCCCGAAGCTCCTCAGTAACTACCCTCACTCACTCACGCACGCCTTGTCACATGTCATGAATCTTCCCATTTCACGGCATGTATGCGGATGGAAAGTTTATTTTTGGAATAGGTCTGTCTGGGCTGACGGGGGAGGATCTAATATTCTTTGGCTATGGCTATGGCTATGTTGTTTAATGAGCGCGGCTAGGGCTTTGGACGAAGTCATGCACACCACCGGAATCATGTAGGAGTAGGGACATTGATCAGCGAGACTGGACGAGACCCCCCCCCCCCCCCCAATTTTTGTATACCCCCCCTTTTGGTTTAGTTTAGACTATGCTCTTGGGAAATGCGGATGCGGATGCGTATGCTTCATCGGATGAGCGACGAGGAACGAGCTTCGTATGGATGGTTGGATGGATGGATGGATTATGTAGGGTCGAAGGGAGGCGTTTGAATGGTATCATTATGACTTTTTTTTTCTAGACCACCGTCTTGTTCTCCTCCTCCTTCCTCTCGCACCCGAGTAGAAAGCTGTCCGTTCTCCGCCGCACCTGGAAGCGGGATACGCCCCTCTCCATCCTCCCGCCCATCGTTCTTTCCCTCCTCACGTCGCTCTCCCTATCCCTCACCTCGTCAGACCAGACTCCTTCTCCATCGCCCCTTTTCTCTTTCCCTGTCACCTCTTCGCTGCTTTCATCCTCCTTCCCCTCCTCATCTTCTTCCTCCCCCTCCTCCTCCTCCTCCTCCTCCTCCTCCTCCAACACAGCATCGTCACATGGTCCCACGGACAAACTCCCCCTCCTGCCCTCACACCACCGGCACACACCCTCCACCCTGTACCCTCTCTTCATGCGATACGGACACGCCTGGGGCTCGAGACTGCACGTGGTGGCGTGCGTGCAGCGCGGATACGCGATGTGCAGGAGCCAGGTGCAGGTGGTGCATGTTGTCAGGAGGGCGTGACACATGGTCGTCGTCGCCGTTGTTTTCCTTGTACGATGATGGATGCACCGAGGACGAGAAGAGAGGAGAGGAGAGGAGATGAGAGGAG